>PVKS010033513.1:0-22382 GCA_004027875.1 Aplodontia rufa
TTCTTTAGATAACTTTTTTTTTTTTTTTTTAAGAAAAGAGTCTGAGTGAAAGAATCAATTTTCTTTTTCCATCTGGCCTATTGTTCCTCCAACACTTAGTTGTGTATGTGGTGCTGGGGTTTGAACCCAGGTCCTTGCACTTGCCAGGCAAGCACTGTAACCTCTGAGCCACTGCTCTAGCTCCCGCTTTAGATGACTTTTTGAAGGGATGTTCTTTTCCCTTTCTCGTAGGGTGGTACTGTTGGAATCCACAGTCTGAGGATTTAAGTAGAGAGGTGGTTTCCACCCTGTTGCATACCATATGGATATGATTTTGGAAATAATTAAGAGGCTTTTTTTTTTAATTCCCCTTTATGAGAGAGAGTGAGCAAATCAATTTTTTACTTATTTTTTTCATCTGGCCTTTGTTTCTCCAATATTTATTTGTGTATGTGTGCTGGGGTTTGAACCTGGGTCCTCACATATGCCAGGCAATCTCTTCAACTGCTGAGCCACCACTTCAGCCTCACTAAGGGGGGTTTTAGACTGTGGGTTCTTGAGAGATTTGTAACATTTCTACCCCATTGTAGGGACAAAGTAATGTCCTCCTTGCACCTGCCTAGATAAGCAAACTACAAAATTACAGATATTCTGGTTTCCAAATGAAAGAATTTTGTTGCCAGTTTATTTTTTTTCTGTATGGAGGCTGAACCCAGGGGTGCTCCATCACTTAGCTACATCCCCAATCCTTTTTACATTGTATTTTGAGATAGGATCTCACTAAGTTGCTTAGGGCCTCATTCAGTTGCTAAGGCCGGCCTGGAAGTTGTTATTCTCCTGACTCCGCCTCCTAAGTAGCCAGGATTACAGGTATATGCCACTGCTTCTGTTGCAGTGTATCTTACTGACAGAATGTGTTAGTAAGCTTGTTCAGCACGTCATGTTCAAGAACTAATAGTGCAGTAGTGATAAGTCAGATCACTTCAGTAACACAAACAAAAGAAGATCAGGTACTAGTGGTTGGCAAAGATGTGACTTGGAGTCTCACAGGACCCCTATCCCTCTCTTTACCCCGGGAGCACTGGTTCAGTATTGGCTACCTCAATATTTGTGGCAATAGTAAGGAACATTATTTCGGTTGGCCTGTTCACTGCAGGTTGGAAGCCAGTTAGTCAAGAGGTGAGGTGGTGGTAGAGAAAGAACTTAACTACCAAGAGGAAAGTGATTGGATTAGGGCAGGCTTCTGGGGGGAGCTGGTTTAGGAGTGGTTTATATAGGAAATGGGTGATCGAGGACTGCTGGGCATCTTTCCACAGGTGGAGGTTTGTGACCTGGTGCTCCTCAACTAGTTTGAAATCTCAAGAACAAAGATCATTATTTCCTGCGTCTGTTCTTACTTTTGATTAGTTTGCCCTCCTACAGCTGATATGTATTACACAGAGGACCAGGTAGAGGGAGTAGCTGTCCTGAGGTCCCCTTGCTCATTGTGATACTCAGGGTAATGGAAGAAAATGTGCTTCGCCTGATTATTTTGGAAGACAGTTGTCTGGTGATGTTGGGAGTCAGTAGGAAATGTGATGAATGCTCAGCTTCAGGATCTACTTTACCACCTTTTTCTTATCTCTTCCGTTGATATTTGACTGTTTCCAGTTGTAGGCTGTTATGAAGTATTATGCTGTAAACATTGGTACTAGTTTTTGTGTAGGCATATATTTTCATTTCTCTTGTATATATTTAGGAGTGCATTGGTTAGGTCAAATGATAATTCTATGTTTAACCTTTTGTGGAACTGCCAGATAATTTTCATTATCTTTAGATAATGAAAATATCTTTACATTTTCATTAACTGTGTATAAGGGTTCCAGTTGATTTGGTGTATAAGGCTTTTCTTTTTTTGTACTGGGGATTGAACCCAGAGGTGCTTTACCACTGAGTTACATCCCCAGCCCTTCCCCACCCCCTCTAATTTGGAGGCAGGGGCTTGCTAAGTTGCTGAGGCTGGTTTCCTGGGATTACAGGCATGTGTGCCACTGGCATGTATAATTTTGTGTGTGTGTGTGAGGGAGAGATAAAGAATCAGTTTTATTTAGTTTTTCATGTGGCTTTTATTGCTCAGACATTTAATTGTGTACTTGGTGCTGGGTTTGAACCTGGGTCTTCGTGCATGCCAGGCAAGTGCTGTAACCACTGAGCTACTGCTCTAGCCCCAAGAAACTTCATTTCCTATCCAGATCCAGAGCTGAACTTTACTCCGGGGTCCCTGTACCTGTGGGATTCGGTACATGAGGCTTTGGGTCCATGCCTGCCAGTCAAGCGCTGTAACTGCTGAGCCACTGCTCCAGCCCCTAATTTTTTTTTTTTTTCTAAATAGATGAGTTACTTTTTTAGGAGAGAGAATATGTTTTTTACTTTTTCATCTGCTTTTTGTTTTTAAAGAGAGAGGGAGAGAGAGAAAATCAATTTTATTTATTCATCTGGCTTTTGTTTCTCCAACACTTAGTTGTATATGTGGTACTGGGGTCTGAACCCTGGTCCTTGCACATGCCAGTCAAGCTCTGTACTGCTGAGCCACCGCTCCAGTGTATAATGGTTTTTATTGTGGATGGTTCCATATCCTTGGCAGTACTAGTTGCTTTGTGTTAGTATCAGGGATTGAACCCAGGGGTACTTAACCACTGAACCACATCCCCCAGCCATTTTTTGTTTTCTGTTTTGAGGCAGGGTCTCATTAAGTTTCTAAAGGTATCGTTAAGTTCCTGAGGCTAGCTTTGAACTTGCAATTCTCCTGTCTCTGCCATTTATAGGCACGTGCCTCTGCACCTGGTGACCAGTACTTTTTTTTTATTTTGTTATTTTATTGTACTGGGGATTGAACCCAGTACAATTTTTTTAAAAGAGAGAGGGAGAGTGAGAGAGAGAGAAAGAGAGAAACAACTTTAGTTTTTCACATGGCCTTAGTTGCTCCAACACTTAGTTGTTTATGTGGTGCTGGGGTTTGAACCCAGGTCCTCGTGAAACCACTGAGCCACCGCTCCAGCCCCCCCCCTTTTTTAAATTTTATTTGTGTAACAGGATATTGCAGACTTACAACTTTTTATCCTCCTGCCTCGATCTCCTGGGTAGGCATAGACCACCATGCCATTTCAAAACCTTTTTTTTTTTTTAAAGAGGGAAGGACAGAGAGAGAATCAATTTTTATTTAGTTTTTCACATGGCTTTCGTTGCTCTGACACTTAGTTGTGTATGTGGGTGCTGGGGTTTGAACATGTACTTGCTCTTGCTGGGCAAGCTCTAGCTTCTCAAAACATTTAAATGACAAATTTATTTTATGTCAAAACTATAAAACTATAGAATTTTTGAAGACTCAATCAGAATTGTAAATTGCCTTTTTAGAGCAATATTGACAGATTATTGTGAGTATTCCTACTTTTTTGATAAAGTCAAATAGGCATTTCAAATTGAATATAATAAAGGAAGTATAAATCTCAGGCCATGTTTCCATGTGAGGGAGATTGATCTGAGGAACACCGAGAGGAATTAATTCTTATTTGCTTCAAGGTTGGAATGCCTAGAAATTTCTCTTTGTTCCATATCTTACTTCTTTGGCTTTCATTGCAACATTTAGGCTAAGAGTTAGGCCACAGACACACGCAGGTGTTCATTTGAATGATGGTCTAAATAGCTCTCTCTACACTTGTCAATACCTGAGTATGTAATCATTCTAAAGTTTGTTAATTTTATAGGATGAATTGACAGTAAGCAACTTTACTTCAAGTTCTCAGCTACACGCAAGCCTATCTTTGTGCTAGCTATCTGCACATGTATTTGGTAAAGTGCTAAACCCAGGAGCCTTTCTAAAAATTAAAAATTATTATTCTCCTGGATCTTTTATGTATATATATATATATGTATATATATACATATATATATTATTTTTTTTAAGAGAGAGGTACAGTGAGAGAGAAAGAAGCAATTTTATTTAGTTTTTCATATAGCCTTCATTGCTCAGGCACTTCATTGTGTACACAGTGCTGGGGTTTGAACCCATGTACTTGCACATGCAAGGCATGCCCTGTAACTGCTGAGCCACTGCTCCAGCCCCTCTTAGATATGATTTTATCATAAACTATTTATGTGTTTTATAACAAGTGTTTTCTGATTATTCAAATTTTATTTCCCTTTGTCTGGAGATTGATTTGTATAAATTTCATTTTGGTTCAAAAACAAAACAAAAAAGAATATATGTATATACACACACACACATACATACAGTATATATGTATGTGTGTTGTATATATGTTTATCTGTCGAATATCTCAGAGAGCTAGGCATTCTGTAAAAGACAAGTTTCCCAGATCTTAAGAAACTGATTAAGTTGAGGCTTGGTATCACACTGCTGTAATCCCAGCTACTCCGGAGGCCAAGGCAGAAGGATAGCAAATTTGAGGCATCTTCAATTTAGCAAGACTGTCTCACAATAAAATTAACAAACAGAAATGGACTGGGGCTGTAGCTAAGTGGTAGAACACTTGGGACACCCTAGTTTCAAAACTCAATCCTGTCCAAAAGGGGGAAGAAAAAACCCACAATACCTAGTGAGAGATACGACCTGTGCACTCAAGTCACTTGACAACATAAAGAGGAGGGTTTACGAACAGAATAAAGTGTCTGATCAATAAAGGACATCCTGCCCCCATTGCCTCTGCGCTGGGATGCTCTTCCACTGCTCTTCTCCAGCCCTGTTATTTTGGTAGTGCTGAGGAATTAAACCCAAGCTTCTCTCATGCTTTGGAAGCACTCTACCACTGAGCTACATCCCCAGTTATTTTTTATTTTGAGAAAAAGCTATTTTAAATTGCCCAGGCTGATCTCAAATTTGAAATTGAGATCATTTTGCTGTAGCCCCTGGAGTAGATTACAGGTGATTGCCACTTGCCTCTGTGTGGAATTAAGGATATGATTCACACATGGCCTCTTAAAAGCTACCACACCTTTTTGCCAGAGTTTTATACTCAACTGTATTCAACAAGCCTTGTACTCTGTTGGTTAATACCAAGGCTGTTTGCCTAAGAACTAATCTATTCCAGCCAGTACTATGGCCTAAGCTCTTGGTGCCACCAGTTGACTCATGGGAGGAAGTGTTTATTTAACTTTTTTCTTTCCCTTTTGGGAATTTTCACTGTGGATGGCCCAGTTACTTTCATCATTTTGACGTTTTTCTACCACATTCCTATTTTCTTTAAACCTTCCATCATTCTTTAAACCATTAACCTTCCATCATTCCACTTCCAACTCTAGTATAATTACTGCAGAAAATCTCTCCCCTCCCCCCATTTTTTTTTTTTTTAAGAGAGGAACAGTGAGAGAGACAGAATCAGTTTTACTAAGTTTTTCATGTGACTTTTGTAGCTCAGACACTTCGTTGTATACATGGTGCTGGGGTTTGAACCTGCGTACTTGTGCATGCCAGGCAAGCACTGTAATCACTGAGCCACTGCCCCAGCCTCTATTTTTTTTTTTTTTAAAAGGAGAAAAGATTTTCTATGTTGTCCCAACTTGCCCCCAAATGCCTAGGCTCAAGCAGTTCTCTTGCCTCAGCCTCTTAAGTAGTTGGGACTACAAGTGAGCACCACTTTTTCCAACCCTCTCCTTTACTTTTTTCTCTTTGTGAGTTAAGAAAAAATAAAAAACCAACAAGCCAGTCATAAAATTATGTCTAGTATATTGTATCATGAAAGGTGAAAAAAGCAGTAATAATTTTTAAAAATGAATTAGAGGGTTGGAGTGATGGCTCAGCGGTTATGGTGCTTGCCTGGCAGGCATGAGTACATTTTTTTTTTAAATAGGAGGAGCTGGAGTGGTGGCTCAGCAGTTTCGGCGCTTGCCTGGCAAGCGCGAGGACTCGGGTTCAAACCCCAGCACCACATACACAACTAAGTGTTGGAGCAACTAAGGCCATGTGAAAAACTAAATAAAGTTGTTTCTCCCTTTCTCTGTCTCTCTCTCTCTCTCTCACTGTCCCTCTCTCTTAAAAAAAATAAATAAATAAAATAGGAGCTGGAGAGTGACTTGGCAGTTATAGCGCTTGCCTGGCATGCACGAGGACCCAGGTTTGAATCCCAGCACCACATACACAACGAAGTGTCAGAGCAACAAAAGCCACATGAAAAACTAAAGCAAATTGATTCGCTCTCTCTCTTACTATCCCTCTCTCCTTTTTAAAAAAATTTTAAAAAATTATAAAAAAAAGAATTAGAGATTCAGATATGGCAGTCTTTTTTAAAATAAGTGTTCCCAAGGCTCCTGCATAATAACTGTAAATTTGTCTACCTTGTTATTTTCCTAATAACTTTCATTTCTTTGTGTCCAGCATTCAAGATCAGTAAAAACCGTATTCAAATTTGTTAAATTTATTTTGTTAACCATGGTGATGATAGTGTTATTGTTCATTGTAGTATTTCCCAAAGCATCCTCCAGAATTATTCAGTGGGTGCTTAACCACTGAGCCACATTCCTGATCCCTTTTTTTTACTTTGAGACAGATTATTCTCACTAAGTTTCTTAGGGTCTCTCTAAATTGCTGAGGCTGGCTTTGCATTTGTGATCCTCCTGCCTCGGCCTCTCTTGCTACTGGGATAGGCTTGCACCATCGTGTCTGACTGAGATAGTTTTCTTTATGGCATTTTAAAAAACTTGTATAGGGGCTGGAGCAGTGGCTCAGTGGTTTCGGTGCTTGCCTGGCAAGCATGAGGACCCAGGTTCAAACCCCAGCACCACGTACACAACTAAGTGTTGGAGCAACGAAGGTCATGTGAAAAACTAAATAAAGTTGTTTCTCTCTTTCTCTGTCTCTTACTGTCCTTCTCTCTCTTTAAAAAAAAAATTCTTATGTAAGCTTATGTTTGTATTGTGGGTTGTTAGAGGGCAATGCAGTATGAGATATTTCATAAACACACATTACCTCCATAAATTGTTTGCCCCTTCAGTGTCCCAGTGGATCAGTATAACATAGGATATTTTGGGAAATTCTGACCTACTGTTTTTTCATTATAAAGTAACTTTTGTTTATTGTAGGTTTTGGGGGACTGTCTTCGTGGGCTTTTTTTGTTTGTTTGTTTTGATACCCTGGATTACGCAGGAGCATTTAACCACTAAGCCACATCCGAAGCCCTTTTTATTTTGAGACAGAACCTCGCTAAGTTGCTGAGGCTGGCTTTGAACTCACAATCCTCTTGGCTCTGCCTCCAGAGTTGCTGGGAATTCCGGCATGCACTATTGTGACCAGCTGGTTTTTTTGCTTTTTTGCTGCGACAACTCCATGATGTGAATTAGCAATGTGGTTTCTTTGTTTTTCTTCTTGCTCAGTGTCTGAATTCTCTTAAAGCTGGCTTCACTTCTGGTAGCAAAATGGCTAATGTTGCATGATGGTATACCCGACTGGTGGAAGAGAACGTGAGAGGACAGTGTCAATCAGCCTTCCACATCAGAATCTAGAAAAAGAGTCTAATTTACCTTTTCGGTTTTGTGCCCATTTTGACTCATTTATGAGAAGCACCATAAAACATGCTATGGTCCTTCCAGAAAATAATGATGACTTTTATAGATGAAGTGACAGAGAGGAATTGAGTGCAAGGGTTTAGGGACTAAATGCCAGGGTTCGATGTAGTGTCAGTGTTACAGACACTGAAAGAAGAGTGAGATCCTTCAGGGTGAAGGATGATGTGATCGAAAGCACAGTTCCAAGCATAGGGGAGAGTTCAGAGGCAGAGAAAGGTTCAGCGCAAGGGTTAGAGGTAGAGAAGTACAAAGGATCCTTACAGTTGACAAGTCCTCTCATTTACATCAGAATGCATCTCATATACTATTACTATGTGTCCGCTCCTTCTTGTGTTTGGGGATTTTGATTGGGGATTTTGAACTACATTTTTGTTGTTATTATTGCCCCACTAGGGAAAAGCATTCTGGTCTGTTGCAGTTCCACATTTGAAACTGCTTTAGCCTGCATTCCTTATCCTTAGACCTTTCTAATAATCTCTGTGATCCACACTGGTCCTCATCCTTCCCTTTGCTAAATGAAAGCACACAGTCACAGAACTGTAAAGGCATAAATGAGAGGCACATGGGAGTGGTGTAAAAGGAACTCTAGTAGTCTTATATGCTTGGGTGGGCAAGCTAAACTAATAGCTCCCAGCAGTTCTTCTGAATCAGACATTGTGGAGCCAAGAGACTAGGGTTTGGAATTCCACTGCCTGTGCAAAGGGTCTTTTATCCTTCTAACCACCATTTGTTAAATGGCTAATGACCCAGTGGACCTGTTGACAACAAAAAGGGGAGACTGGCAAAGATCAAGTTAAAAGGAAAAAAGAAAAGTTCAAAGGTAGGAAAGTAAGAACAAGAAGGATTTAATCATATCTTCACTTACTCTTTCTTTTCTTTTTTTGTACTGGGAATGGAAACTAGGGGTGCTTTACCACTGAATTAAATCCCCAGCCCTTTTATTTTTTGAGATAGGCTCCCTTAAGTTGCTAAGACTTTGAACTTGTGATCCTCCTGCCTCAGCCTCCCGAGTTTCTGGGAATACAGACATGTGCCACCATGCCCAACTTCTTCATCTGTTAGCTCTCTTCCTATCTCTAACAATTTATTGTTGAGAATTTGAATATGCACAAAAAGTAAAATAATGCAGGGGACCTCCCCCACATCTCCTCATTCCTGATGAGCTAGTTATCAAACTGAATGAAAGAAAACCAGAACCTTGAGGAGCCCTGGGTTTTGTCTCCAGACTTCTCTAGGTCTTGTCACTTTTTTGACTTTATACCATCAATCAACTGTTCCCCCTGTTTTAGCACCTGTAGAATATTCAGAACTCTGTATTTGGACTCTGTTATGGGGAGGACATTACTTAACCTCTTATGGAAATGTGGTTTTGGTTGGGGGCAAAAGTGTAATTCTATCAAGGGAACACAGTGAAGAGGGGATTTAAGTTTTTATCTACAATTAGGCATTTAGCTGGGCGATAGCTAACCCCTGTAATCCCAAGGACACCAGAAGCTTCTGTAGGAGGTTCACAAGTTCAAGGTAGGGAGGCCCTAAGACCCTGTCTCAAAAAAAAAAAAAAAAAAGCCTGGGGTTGTAGCTCAGAGGTAAAGTCCACCTGGGTTAAATCTTTAGTACCAAAAAAGGAGGAGAAAAAATAGCATTTGACTTTGTAGCAGAATGCTGGGGCAAGGGGGTGGAGGATGAATCTCAGAGACAGCAGCGTAAGCTATCTGTTGGCTCTTTTTCACTGGACTATTTAGAACATGACATTTATGTTACATTTATAACATAGAATATGTTTTAGATGTAATTTTCCTTCTTGTTTGAAGTAACTTAGAAATATAATTTGTGGGGCTGGAGCGGTGGCTCAGCGGTTTCAGCGCAGGTTCGGACCTCAGCACCACATATACAACTAAGGGTCAGAGCAACAAAAGCCATATGGAAAACTAAATAAAATTGATTTTCTCTCTCTCTTCTCTATTTATTTATTTTTTTAAAGAGAGGACAGTGAGAGAGACACAGAAGCTTTTTTTATTTTCTCTAAAGAGGGGACAGTGAGAGAGACAGGATCAAGTTTTATTTAGTTTTTCACATGGCTTTCGTTGCTCTGAGACTCTGCTGTGTACACGGTGCTGGGGTTTGAACTCGCGTACTTGCGCATGCCAGGCAAGTGCTGTAACGGCTGAGCCACTGCTCCAGCCCTCTCTCTCTCTCTTTAAAAAAAAAAAAAAGTTTGTTTCAGATATTTTCTTGTAAGCTACATATCTCCTTGAATACTTACTATAGTTCAAGATGAATTTTACAAGGTGTTAGTTCGGGGCTGGAGCGGTGGCTCAGTGGTTTCGGCGCTTGCCTGGCAAGCACGAGGACCTGGGTTCAAACCCCAGCACCACGTACACAAGGTGTTAGATCCTTTTGAAAAAATGCTATTTCACAGCAAGTTAAACCAAGTTTGGACCTGTGACAGAAATTAGGCTGTGTCTGCATCTTTCTTTCCATTTGTATTTATCAGTGAAATGAACCAGAACAATAATCTTGACTTATTATTTTTTCCTGTATGGGGGATTGAATACAGACCCTCCATGTGCGTTATGCAAGGGTTCTGCCATCAAGTGACATCCTCAGCCCTTTTTATTTTATTTTGAGAGAGGGTCTTGCTAAATTGCCTAAGTTGGCTGGTAACTTGATTTGTACATAAAAAGCATACTGGAATTTGTTTTTGTTTTGTTTCTTTGAGGTGCTGGGGATTGAACCCAGAGATTTATATATGCTAGACCAGCCTTCCACCAGTAAGCCATACTACCAACTTTGATTGTGACTAACTCAAATCTATTTGGAGGAAAACAAATATCTTTTTTTAAAAAGTTTTATTTTTTAAGAGAGAGGGACAGTGAGAGAGAGAATCAGTTTTAGTTTTTCATGTGACCTTCATTGCTCCGACACTGTTGAGTACATGGTGCTGGGATTCAAACCTGGGTCCTTGCACATGCCAGGCAAGCACTGAAATTGCTGAGCCACCGCTCCAGGCCCAAGGACAAATATCTTAACAATATTTAATCTTCAAATCTGTGGACAATAGTATATCTCTCTGCTTATTTAGATCTTTGTCATTTATTCTCAGTAGTGTTTTGATAGTCCATGTTCTGGTATTATATGTCTTTTATCAAATTTATCTCTTTGTATTTCATAATTTTTGATACTGCTATCATTTTTTTATTTCCAATTTTTTTGTGTGTGGTGGTGGGATTTAAACCCAGGGCCTCAAGTATGCTAGGCCAACATTTTTCCACTGAGCCATATTGTAGTCTCCCTATTTTATTTCTGACCGTTGCTACTAAGTTGGAATGAAGTTGTTGACTTTGTATTTTGATCTTGTATCCTGCCACTTAAACTCACTCATTTTAATAGCTTTTTTTTTTTTTTTTAATCCACTGAATTTCCTTTTCTTTTTTAGTGCTGGGGCTTGCACTCAGGGCCTTCTACATGGGAAGCGTGCATTTTATCCCACAGAGGTACTTTCTGGCTTTCCTCCATTTGAATGTTCCACACATCATCTGCAAATAAGAACAATTTTACTTCTTTCTAATTTTCACTTGTTTTACTTACTATTACCAGTATATTCAGTGTTGTCACTTCAGAGATTCTGTTCTTTTACATTCTGTTGTCATTTTTTTTAATCCTAGCCTTTACCATATCATGAGTTTTTATTTTGGTGTTCTAAAAAACACTTAATGGCATTCTAAGCAAGTTCCCAACACCAGCTTTCTTTTCTTAGTCTATCTTGCTTGTGACTATGAAAATTCGCCTTTGGAAAACACTGGTTTTGTTCTGTTCAGAGCCATATTATGGTTCCCATGTACCAATTACATGAAGTCCCAACTTACCTCTCTACATTGGTATCTTTCCCTTCCTACTAATAATCAACGTCTGTGCTTATTATTGCGGCTCAGTTCCCACTCAGAATAATAAGATGTGGAGGGTGCATTCTAGCATTGTTTTAGGAAATTTGATTTGAATTACTGTGTAATCTTGGACAAATTTCTTAACTTTTGGGTTTCTTTGCACATCTATAAGAAGATAGTAACACAAGAAGGTCTTTACAATATGTTGTGAGGATTAAAAGAGAGAACAAGTAATCTTAGCCATGTGTCTGCAGTACAATGTGGGTTGTCAGCAAATATTTAACCTGGCACTGAGGTAAGCACTGAGTGAACCAATGGATGCTTGATGCCATGTCCTGTTTCTTTTACTGTTGTCTATGCTGTTCTCTCATCTCAGGATACCCTTGCCCCTCTCCTTCCCCCACCCCTCTCTTTTTTGGTACTGGGGATTGAACCCAGGGGCACTTAACCACCGAGCTACATCCCCCAGCCTTTTTAATTTTTACTTTGAGACAAGGTCTCACTAAGTTGCTTAGGGCCTTGCTAAGTTGCTGAGGCAGATTTTGAATTTGTGATACTCCTGTCTCAACCTCCTGAGCCCCTGGGATTATAGGCGTGTGCCACCGTGCCTGGCCCCTAAACCTTTTTATTTTTAATTTTGAGATAGGTTTCTTGTTAAATTGCTTAGAACCTTGCTAAATTGCTGAGGCTGGCTTTGAACTTGCAATCTTCTTGCCTCAACCTCCCAAGCCACTGGGATTACAGGCTTGCACTACTGTACTCAGTTTACCATAAGCTTTTTGACAAATAGCTTAAGATCTTTCAGATTCCATTAAGTTCTTTGGTAAGACCAAGCTGATCAAAGAAAGATGTGTTAGGGTAGTTAGCATTTTAAAATAAGGGGTTTCCAAACCAGAAGGTGATTTAGGCTGCTTTTATTTGTTGTGTTAAAAATCTACAGTTATAGGGGTGAGGATATAGTTTAGTGGTGGTGTGCTTCAGTATTGCCAAACAACAATCTGTAATATAAACTAAGTGTGGCTTGTACCTGTAGTCCAAGTTACTCTGGAATGTGAGCCTAGGAATTTTGAGACCAGCCAGCAAGATCCCCTTTTCAAAACACAAGCCTGTAATCCCAGCCTACTTGGAAGACTGAGGCAGAAGGATTGCAAATTAGAGGCCAACCTCAGCAAATTGGATCCTATCTCAAATTTAAAAATTAGAAAAAGGACTGGGGATGTAGCTCAGTGGTAAAGCATCCCTAGGTTCATTTCCCAGTATGAAAACAAACAAACCTGTAATAATCATTCGGAGCCATTGGACTGTACCCTTCCTTAGCACTTAGCTTATCAGTTATATTAATAAATCTTTGTATACAAGATATTTGTTGAATCATCTATCATACAACTTTAACTCCTGGGTTACCATTCACATTGCATTCTGAAGTTGTACTCTATGGGGTGTTGTTCTTATAGAATGCGATCATAAACGATAACTCTTGAGTTAAGTAGGAGGAACTGGCTTAATGCCTTTGATTCTAATAAGTCAGTAGAGTAATCTGAACATTGCTTGAGAGCTAGAGTTTAAGATGTAATGTGGGACACTGGAAAGTAATTTGTAGGCAGCCAGGAAGTTGAGTTCTGGAACCTGTCATCAGCTGAAACCTAGTCTTTGCCATAGTGCCATGGAGAACTTTGATTAGGTTGTCTTTTCCATTGCTCATATTTTGAATTTAGGTGATGGAAATATCAGGAATAAAGTCCTGCTTTGAGAGTACTAAAAGGTGGCAGTCATGTGGTCAAGATGTCAAATGTCAAATGATTAGAAGGAATTCATTCAGAGGTCAAGTGGTTGGAAAGAGATTAGGCCAAAGTTAGATTACCTATTTTGGTGTGGAATATAACCAGAAACTACATACCTGTTCCATCCCTATTGACTGGATATTGGCTAGTTATAATTCTGAGATTATACTGTGGGTACATGGAAGAGACTTAAAATTGATGATTTTTTTTTTTTTAGAGAGGGACAGTGAGAGAGACAGAGAAAGAGAGAAACAACTTTATTTAGTTTTTCACATGGCCTTAGTTGCTCCAACACTTAGTTGTTGTAGGTGGTGCTGGGGTTTGAACTAAGTGTTGGAACAACTAAGGCCATGTGAAAAACTAAATAAAGTTATTTTTCTCTTTCTCTGTCTCTCTCACTGTCCCTCTCTCTTTAAAAAAACATTGATTCTCTCTGTCTCTCCCTCTTACTGTCCTTCTCTCTTAAAAAAAAAAATCTTAATTTATGGGTTGGGGATTTAAGCTCAGTGGCAGAGCACTTGCCTAGCATGTGCAAGGCCCCAAGTTTGATCCTTAGCTCTGGGGAAAAAAAAGAAAAAAATAATTCTTAATTTACCACATTAAATCTGCTGTTGCCGCATTTTTTGTATAAGATATTATAGAGGAAATTAACATATTTTGCTTTCTGTATTCCCTGAATGCATATTTATTGTGACTAGTACGTGCTTAGCTTTGCTAGGAGTTGAGGATAGCCAGTAATGAAATCAATTGTTAGTTCTCATTTTACTATCGCAATTGGCATAACCGACTGCTTTTTTTTTTTTTGGCGGGGGGTGGGGGGGAGGCCATGCTAGGCATTGACCCCAGGGCCTTGTGCATGCTAGGTAAGGCTCAACCACTGAGTTATATTCCCAGTCCTTTTTATTTTGTTTTGAGACAGGGTCTTCCTATGTTGTCCAGGTGGCCTTAAACTTGAATCATCTTGCTTCAGCCTCCCAAGTAACTAGGAGTACAGATGTGTCGTCCCGTGCCTAGCTTTATTGACCACTCTACTTTCTTTTAATACTGGGGATTGAACCCAGGGTTGCATTACCATTGAACTACATCTACATTTTTTTGTTTTTGTTTTTGTTTTTTTAAAGAGAGAGGGACAGTGAGAGAGAGAGAAAGACAGAATCAACTTTAGTTTTTCATGTGGCTTTCATTGCTCTGACACTTTGTTGTGTACATGGTGCTGTGGTTCTAACCCGTGTCTTCATGCATGCCCGGCAAGCGCTATAACCGCTGAGGTACCGCTCAAGCCCGTCCACCATATTTTTTTTATGGGTGCCTTATAGTTGTAAATAATGGTGTGATTTGTTGTTATATGTTCATATATGCACACAATATCCTTTACAGTATCCCTTGATAGTTATCAAATTTGGTCAATTCATGTGAACTCTGATAAAAATTCTGTTGATGACATCCATGTACTTAAAGCCAGAGTTTTTTCCCTGTGGCTTTCAAGTATTCTGTGATCTCTCTCTCTCTGTCTGCTCGCCATTTAACCTCTCTGAACTGATATCCTTATTACTTTCTCAGCTCCAGACATACAAATTTTCTCTCAGTTCTTAAAATGCTCAAGCCTTGGGTTTTTTTATTTTTAAGAGAGAAGGACAGTGAAAGAGAAAGAGAGCAGAGAGAATCAATTTTTATTTTGTTGAGTTTTTCACATGGCTTTCGTTGCTCCGACACTTAGTTGTGTACATGGGTGCTGGGGTTTGAATCTGTGTACTTTCGCATGCCAGGTAAGCTCTAGCCCTCAAGCCTTGGTTTTACCTAGACTGCCCCTTCTTTTTTTTTTTTTGAAGAAAGAATCAACTTTATTTAGTTTTTCACATGGCCTTCGTTGCTCCAACACTTAGTTGTGTACGTGGTGGTGGGATTTGAACTCAGGTCCTCATGCTCTCCAGACAAGCACTGAAACCGCTGAGCCACCGCTCCAGCCCAGACTGCCCCTTCTTCACCTGCCCTGTGGCTCATTTCTTCGCATCTTTCTCTGGCCAACCAGGTTACCCTATTTGAAATTGCACGGTGGAGTCCCCCATTCCACCTTACCCTCTTATCACCTTCTCACATAGTACAGTTGACCCTTGAACAACATGGCAGCATGGGTTTGAAAGGCATGGTCCATTTATATGGGTTTTTTTTGGCAGATTTTCAATAATTTGAAAAAACTTAGAGAAGAATCATATAGCTTAGAAATATTGAGGAAAGTTAAGAAAAAGATAGGTCATGAAGACAAAACATAGATAATTGTCCATTATGGTCCATTTACCACCATAAAATGTACATAAATTTATCAAAATGCTAAAGTTTATCAGAACTTACACAAAGACTTGCAGACTATGTTTGGCACCATTCACAGTTAAGACAAATATAAGCAAATGTAAAAGAGTCATGGCTGGGGTATAGTTCAGTGTAGGGTTTTGTCCTGCCTCCTACCCTCATGATAATGATGAACTGTCTGTTTTGAGGTGTGATTTTGCTGTGTTGCTCAGGCTGGCCTTGAGCTTGCCATGCTTCTGCCCCAGCCTGCCAAGTAGCTGAGATTAAAGATGTATACCACAGTTCTTGGGCAACTTGGCTAATTTTTGAAAAATATCACTAGGTCATTTTGGATCTTAATTCATTGCTGTGTAATACTTAATTACAAAAGATTTTTTTTCCTTGAAATATAGAGCAAATTCTTTGAGTTATTCATGGGCTTCACAATTGAAATATTTTTTTTTGTTCTCATTGGGAAAAGATAAATAGAAAACCTCAATCTATCATAAAAGACTTCATTTAAACTCAAAATTCACCTAGGCATGGTGGCACACACCTGTAATCCTAGCTACTCATGAGGCTAAGGTAAGAGGATCATAAATTTGAGATTAGCCTGGGCAATTTAGTGAGATCATATCTTAAAAATAAAAAAGACCAGGAATATAGTTCAGTGGTAAAGTGCCTATACTAGAGGCGATGGGGTGGGGCCGAGCACCTCAGTATTGTGTAGAGCTGGGCACAGTGTGTGCATGCCCTTAATCTCCACAACTTGGAAGGCTGAGGCAGAAGGATTGAGAGTTCAAGGCCAGCCTCAGCAACTTAGCAAGACTCTGTCTCAAAATAATAGTTTAGGATGTACTTCAGTGGTAAAGCAGCCCTGGATTTAATCCCCAGGACCCCTTTCAAATTTGGTATAGAAAATCAGCTATGGAAGTGAAGACTTCTGAATAAGTATCTAGTGTTGAAGCAAACACAGATAGTACATATCATGTTGATGCCAACTGAGGAAATATGATTAGATTTAGTCAATAAATAAATCTGTTAACATAATCTGCCATGTGCCAATTTAAATAATGAAAACATTACTTAAGGAGGATGTTTGGTTTAATGTCCTCCAAAGCCTGTATTTTTTTTTATACAAGTCCAACATGAGGTAGATACTTAATAATAGTTAATAATGATAGCTGAGTTTTAAGCCTTTTCTTTTTTTTCCTTTTGGTACTTGGGATTGAACTCAAGAGTTTCACAAATGCTATTCAGGTGCTCTAGCAGTGACCTATACCTCCAGCCCCAAAATTAGTAATATAGCATATCTTTTAATAGCTGATGTTTTCTTTCCTTTTTCCTAAAGACTTACAATGACTTCAGAATAGAATAAACATTCAAAAAATGTTTTGTGGTGCTGGGGATTGAACTACTAAGCTACATCCCTAGCATTTTTTTCATTTTTTAATTTTTAAGACAAGGTCTTACTAAGTTGCCCAGGCTGGCCTAAAACTTGAATTCTCCTGCCTCAGCCTTTCAAGGAGCTGGGATTACAGGCATGTGCCACCATGCCCATGTAGAGTAAAAATTTTTTATGCTGGCTTTATGTAGGATAAATAATAAAGGTTATGAAGCCTGGCATTAGTGGCCATAATCCAAAAACTAGAGGAAATTAAATTTTCAGTTGTGAGTTTTGAATCTCATTTTTTTTTAACTCTGAGACAATTTAACTCATCATGGCCTAGCTGGGTATGTTTTCTTGAGAGCTTGTTTGGAGGTTCCAGCAGGGGAGCGCAGCTACTCGTATACCCTTGACCGAAGAACGGTCCTCCTCTATCGGGGAAGGTCGTCCTCTTCGACCGAGTGCACAGCTTCGGGAGGGACGCACATGGAGCAGTGAGGGAGGAAGGGGACACCCGCCTAGCCAGCCAGATCAGCCGAATCAACCCTGGCGATCAATGGGGTGACAGATGTCGCAGCTAGATCGCCCTCACATCCTGGGTATGTTTTCTTTGCAGTTAAAATTTACAGCTTGTAATAGGGAAAAATAATTTTATATTATCTCTGTTTTTAAGACCTAGAGTTTGTTAAAATTGTCAGATATCAGGTATTAAGGGAATTATCGAGGAAAATGGTGAATATAGTTTTCTATTAAAACATACAGGAATAATTAGAAATAATTGAAAATTTGTAGGATTTTCCAGCAGGTTATATGAATTATATATTTCTCCATAGGTTCTATAGTTATTTTATAAAAGTAGAATACTGTTATTAACCTTAGTATTTTGTGTTTCCAACAGAGATGTTGACTGTGTGCTTGAAATAATGGCTTAGTTTTTCTTAGATCATATATTTCTTATTCTGTCAAATACAGGAAGTAATAAATCTGCTTGGCTGGGGGCTGGAGCCGTGGCTTATCGGTTATGCGATTGCCTGGCATGTGTAAGGACGTGGGTTTGAACCCCAGCACTGCGTACACAACAAAGTGTCGGAGCAATGAAAGCCACATGAAAAACTAAATAAAATTGATCCCCCCTGCAAACAACAACAACAACAACAACAACAACAACAAAACCTGCTTGGCTGTAAAGGCACTCCAAGATTTTTTTATGTTTGAAAGAGAGAGAAAAAGACTGAAGATTGAACCCAGGGCTGATCCACCCTTGAACAACATTCCCAGTCTTTTTATTTCTTACTTTGAGACAAGGTTTTGCTAAATTGTTCAGGGTGTACTCAAACTTGGGATCCTCCTGCCTCAGCATCTTAAGTTGCTGAGATTACAGGTATGCATCTCCATATTTGACACTTACAAGTTTTTGAATGAAGTCATTCCAATAAAACTAGTTTTAAAAATCTCTCTGTGAAGTGAACATTATTTTCCCACTAGCTTTTATTGCAAAACCAGAAATACTTTACTGAAGGGTAGGAAGAAGAAATAATACCCATATATAAGGTGAGAAATTTATTAGGAAGGCAGGGTTTCTGAATTATTCTGAATTCTTATAAATGCTAGACCTCTTAGTTTTAGTTTTCACCTGAAGGATTATTTTTAATCTTGATTATTGAAGTTTTGAATTCCTAGTTAGTTATATAGGCTTTGGATCTTAGTTTTCACTCTGATAGGCTTCAGCTTTAGGTATTTTTTTTTCTTTTTTTAAAGAGAGAAGGGCAGTGAGAAAGAGAATTAATTTTATTTAGTTTTTCATGTGAATTTTGGTACTCTTGAGACTTCGTTGTGTACGTGGTGCTGGGGTTTGAACTTACATCCTTACGCATGCCAGGCAAGCGCTGTAATCACTGAGCCACCACTCCAGTCTGGTGGTATTGTTTTCTTAATAAAATGTATTTTTTAGGTTCATTAACCTCAAAATTTTTTACATGTAACAAAATGTATTGAAGAATGATCTGTAGCTGGGTATGGTGGCATACACCTATAATTCCAGCTACTCAAGAGGCTGAGGCAGGAGGATTCCAAATTGGGGCCCAGCCTGAGTAACTTAGGGAGACCCTGTCTCAAAATAAAAAATTGAAAAGGGCTGGTCATATAGCTCAGCAGCAGAATACTTGTCCATCATGTGTGACACCTGCATCCTATCCCTAGCACTGATAGAAAAAGAAAAAAGAATGAATTGTAAAAATTGAAACCATGACTGAAAATGTAGGAACTACCAACAACAGTATAATCATTCAAAGTAATAAAGAGAAAGTATCACTTCAAAAATCTGGTTATGGGCTAGAATGGTGGCTCAGTGGTTACGGCACTTGCCTGGCATGTATGAGGACAGTGGTTTGAACCCCAGCACTGCGTATGCAACTATTGGAGAAGCAAAGGCTAGATGAAAAACTAAATAAAATTGATTCTTTCTCTCTCTCTCACTGTCCCCTTCTGTCTTAAAAAAAAAAAATGGGTAGGGGCCTGGCATGATGGTTCAGCAGTTGTAGTGCTTACCTGGCTTGTGCAGGGACCTGGGTTCATATCCCAGCACCACATACGCAACTCAATGTCAGAGAAACAAAGACCAGATGGAAAACGAAATAAAATTGATTCTTTCTCTCTCCCTTTCTCTTTAAAAAATCAACAACAACAACAAAAAATTTGGTTAGGGTAGACATTCTGGAGGTGGCAGAGTAAGGTGCTTGGCAAACCCTCTCTCCAAAATGTGATAAAAATGGACACAATTTTTAAAAAATTTTTAAAGTTTTCAGCACCATTACTGAATAGCCCACCAAGCGCCCACCAAGCCACTGCTCCAGCCCCAGCCTAGAACTTTTAATCTTCCTGCTTCACTTTCCTGAGTAGCTGGGATTACAAGGCATCACATACTTGGTGTTCCTTTTAAGTTGGCAAACATTTTTTCCCAAGCTTTGTAGTATTAAATGCATAAAGTAAATAATCAGCAAATTATGAAGGTGTTAATTAATAAAACAGGAATCTGTTGTCATGTAAATTGGAAATTAACCAATATCGTATCTTATTTCTCGGAGCCCCAAACCTATATTTTATTTTCAGATTTTTGGGCTTAATGAGACTACATGGAGGGCTAACTGATCTGGAGCAGTTTAAACAAGTCGTAGATAGAGACGAAGCTGCAGGGGACGGCAGATAGCACTTTTGTCAGTCCCTCGACAAGATGATAGGTTACTAATTTAGATAATTCATAACTGAATTAGAGCAGTTTCTGCAGGCTTTTTCTGCTGATTCCAAGGAAAACCAGTGTCTGTTGAAATGTTTGCTGTAGATATCTTAAAAAGAAAAACACTCAGTTTTTTAATCATTTGTGTATTTCAGACTATAAACATTACTATTATGTACTGTGTCAGGCCCTGTGGATTTGAAGGTCATTAAGAGACTTTGCCTGTGGACGAGTTTTCAAGATTATCTAACATATAGATGTTAAATTGCATATGTTGTACCCTCCTCTACACAGATCTGTGTCATCGTCCCTTTACTTGTCACTTTTTCATTTTCTGCAGATTTAATGCTTCTACTGCTGACCACCTACTTCCCCTCCCCCGGAGATAGGGGTGAGGAATAGCTGTGTGTAGGTAGTTGTCCCTGTGTTGCCCAGGCTAGCGATGAACACTTGGGCTCAAGGGATTGACTTGCCTCATAGCCTGTGGAGTAGCTGAGACTATTGGCAAGCGTCACTTTGCTCTTCTTAATGCTTTATGCTAGCCACATCTCTTCCCATCTCAGATTTAAAAAAAAAAAAAAAGAAAAAGAAAAAAGAAAGAGGGGACAGTGAGAGAGAGAAAGAGAGAAGCAATTTTTATCCAGCCTCCGTCTCAGATTTTTTTGTATGTACTGTTCTCTTTGCCTGAAATACTTTCTCTTGAAAAAAAACCCCCACATCTCATGGTTTACTTTTGGTTTTTGCTTTTTTTTTTTTTTTTTTTTAAGAGAGAGGGACAGTGAGAGAGAGAGAGAGAGAGAAGGAAACAATTTTTATGTAGTTTCTCATGCAGCTTTTGTTGCTCCGAGACTTCCTTGTGTACGTGGTGCTGGGGTTTGAACTTGCGTACTCGTGCATGCCGGGCAAGTGCCGTAACCGCCAAGCCACTGCTTCAGCCCCTTTACTTTAATTTTTTAAGAACGACAGAGAAATAATTTTATTTATTTTTTCATCTGGATTTTGTTTTCCTCCACATAGTTGTGTATGTGGTGCTGGGTTTGAACCTGAGTCCTTGGGCATGCTAGGCAAGCAATCACTGTCACTGCTCCAGCCCCACTTCCCATGTTTTAAATTTAATTCATCAGATAATAGTCCCTACCCTGTATAGCATAACCCATAACTCCTCCACCTACTGCTATGAAGCTCTTTGTTCTCTTAATCTTTTTTTTTTTTTTTTAAAGAGAGAGGGAGAGAGAGAAAGAGAGAAACAATTTTTTTATTTAGTTTTTCATGGGGCCTTCATTGCTCCTAGACTTCATTGTGTACTTGGGTGCTAGTGTTTGAACCCGTGTACTTGGGCATGCTGGGCAAGCGCCATAACCGCCAAGGTACCACTCCAGCCCCCAGCCCTGTTCTCTTAATCTTTATTTTTACTTTATAGCATTTATAGTGTACTATCCATTTATTTGTATGATAATTATTTTCTCCCAAAAAAGCTGCAAGTTCTCTGTAACTGCGGTAGGTGTTTGAGTGTTGGTAGTGTTCTTTTCTAAAGGGTACTCCATTGCTATAAATGTGAGTTTAAGTCTGTATGTTTTTTTCAATAAGGCCAGATGGTAAACATACTTGATTCTGTGGGCCAAATAGTACCTGTTGTTGTAGCAGGAAGCAGCTATTGGTAGACAGTATGTAAGGAAATGGGCATGATTCTGTTCCACTGAAACTTTATGTACTAGAACAGTAAAAGTCTGTAGTTTACTGACCTCTGCTGTCAATTACCATCTCTTTAATTTTGTTGGACTTGAAATTCCTGTTATACAATCTTATGAATCCTCTGTAAGGGCTTTTCTTTTCCTTCAGTACTGGAATTGAACCTGGGTTCAGGGGGGGTGTCCACCACTGAATTGTCCTCAGGTCTTTATTTGTATTTATATTTTTATGTTGAAACAGAGTCTTACACGTTGCATAGGCTGACCTGGAACTTAGGCCTTTTTCGGCCTCCCAATTTGCTGGGATTATAGGTGTATGCTACCACATCCATCAAAAAAAATCATTGATTTTAACAAAATACAATATTGCTAGGTGTGAGAAAGTAGTAGCTCAGTGGTAGAGTGCTTGAATGTCATGGGTGAGACCCTGGATTCAATCCTCAGGCCCCCCCCCCACATTATAAGTGTATGTAATCCTTATCAACTACTTAACTACTTTACAAATTATGTTACAAAGTAACCAATTTAGGAGCTGACTTAGCTCTTCCTCATAATCTTTTTTTTTTTTTTTAAAGAGGGAAGGACAGT
>PVKS010033514.1:0-21655 GCA_004027875.1 Aplodontia rufa
CCCTTCCACTCCCACCTTCCCCTTCCACTCCCACCTTCCCCTCCCTCTCCCCCTCCTTCTTCTTTTTTCTGACTGGGATATTTCATAAACCTCTTCACGTTCAGATATTCTTTCTTTTATTTGTTTTGAGACTAACAATTGTATTTTTATTTGACTTTTAAGGCTCTTCATTCCCAATATTTCTGTTTGGTTCTTTTCACAGTCCCTCTCTGCTAAATTTCTTATTCATGTCCTACATTTTCTTGCTAATTTTATTTCACTACTGATCTGTATTCTCCTGAATTGAATTGTGCTCTTTTAAATGTTTATCAGACATTTTATCCATATTGATTTCTTTGGTATCTGTTGCTACAGTTCTGTTCTCTCGGAGGTGTCTCATTACCTTGTTTATTCATACTTCTGTGCTTCTACATAGAGACTTGAGCATCTGTTGAATCTCTACCACTTTTACAGGTTGGCCTTTTTATTAAGCTGCTTTCTCCTGAAGATATGTCTTGGGAAGGTGGTTTATTACACAATTTTGGCTTTATTTTTAGGTTATACAATTTGGCACCATGTTGTTGTCACTCCGTATCTTCTTTTGTTGTGATTATTGACTTTGAACACAGTCATGGCAGAATTGGAGACACCCACTGTCTCTGTGGGCCATATAAGAATGGGGACACTCCAGTAGTTCAGGCATGTGTGATGCAGAGAGTGGTGGGGGTTGGGTACTCACTGTGTGGGTGTTTGTCTCTACAGTGTGAGTGATTGTGAGTTGATGGGGGTTTCCTTATGCACTGCTGATGTTGGCTCTGCTATTAGCAAAGGCTTCAGGCACTGGAAGTCTCAGAACTGGGGAGGGACCTGAGGCACTTGTCTGTCTGTCAGTCAGTGGTGCAGGCTCTGATTCTGTATGGGGAGAGGCATTGGCAGGAACCACAGCATCCCCTCTATGGTGCTCACACTCAGTCCTAACAGCAGCGTGTGATAAGAAATGGTCCAGGGATAGGGTAGTGGCAAAAACCACATGGGTAGGGTGGCAATGTGAGCTCTGGTATTCCTCTCTGCTGTGGTGGTGCAATCCCAGAGCGAGACTGGACTCTGCCATGCAGAGTCCCTCTAAGTCCTCTTTGTGCATTCCTGGGGGGGGTGGGAGGAAAGCTGCAGATGGGGCTTTTCCGCCCTCATCCACACTTTCAGCTGTAGCGTGTGTCCAGGGGCAAGGTGACGGGTAGAGCCACAGAGTGGCTAAAGGTCCCCTCTGCATGCTCCTGTGGGTGGGCTATAGCAGGAAGCAGTGTTCCCTTCCCACCCTGCCAATAACAGGTGCCTGAGTATGGTACACAATGGCACACAGAACATGTGGGTTCTGCCTTTGGTCCTGGCATTGGCACAAGTCCACACGTGCCTGACCACATCCTTGATTTCAGGGCTAATGACCTGATTCAGTTTCTGAGGGCAGTACCTTCTAGTCCTCTCTGTCTTGTAGCGTGTGACTCGTTCCGTGCAGGGCACCCAACAGGCTTAGATAACAGTCATTCTGCTGGAATAAGTTGGGCTCTCAAGGCTGCTGGCTACCCACCAATCAGAACAGTGGAATGTCTGTGGAGTCCCAGAGGAGAGAATATACAGGGGTTTTTGACCCCTGGATGAGTCCAAACTCAGACAGTAGCTGACTTTTCACGTTGGCTCCTGGCTACATCACCCTGGGTGTTGCTGACAGATGATGTGAGATCCTTTTCCAAAGCAAGTCCATTGTGCAGATTTCATGCTATCCATGAAGTGGATATCCAACTGAGTCAGATGCAAGTCTGTGCAGACTGTGAAACTTTACAGCAGCTGGAATTGCCAGCATCTGCACTGACAGAGTTCGCTAGGACTCTCTATTTCTCACTTACCTCTGCAAAGGGGAGATTCCTTCTCCTGGGACTGTGGAGCTAGGGTGGCAGATGCCAGGGTATTTTGTTTCTCTTTCTGTGCTCTTGTCCCAGGGCTTTGGATCTTATGATGCTCCATCTTTCTCTTCCTGATGTCTAGTTCCTCGCACACCTATTTCTTTGGGTTTTGTTTGTGAAGGAGGAGGTGAGTGCTGGGTGTCTTTATTCTGCTATGGTGGATCCTCTCAAAGGGACCATCACCACTCCCAGGAAAGCACACCATAGCATGCTTAGTCCTTTTGCTGTCCCATTTTCTACATAACTATTTGACATCTTTACAAACTGCCACACCTCCTCCCCGATCCTCACGCTCCATGATAATCTAGTTCCTGTGATACTGAAAATAAGTCATGCAGGAGAGATCTTTCCCTGATTCCTCCTTCACACTCATCCCTCAGCTTTGTTACCCAAATACTCTGCCTTCCAACCGTGACCAAGGATGAACTATCCACTTTCCTATCAAACTCCCTCTTCCGCATTAGGTCCAATTACCAATTACCTCTCACCCAATCAAGGACTTGCTGCAATTCTTTCCTCTCAGCGATGTCATTAAATGTTATCTCTAATAGATCATTCTATTATCAGTGGAGCAGGCTACTTCGTGTGTGTGTGTGTGTGTGTGTGTGTGTGTGTGTGTGTCCACTAATTGAATCCAGGGCCTTGCACATGCTAGGTGAGCATTGCACCATCAAGGTCTATCTTGAGTCCTCTTTTTAAATTTTATTTTTGAGAAAGTGTTTTACTAAGTTGCCCAGACAGCCCTCAATCCTACTGCTGTAGCTCCCCGAGTAGCTGGGATTATAGGTGTGCACCACTGTGCCCACCTTGTTTTCCATATCTTAAAGTTTTTTAATTTGACCCCGTGTCCCCCATTTTCCTGTTAGATGCATTCCATTTTTTATTCTCCCCTTACACCAAAATTCCTTATAAGGCTCTTCGGTACTTGCTGGCCCAATTCTTTTCCTTTTATTTACTCTCAGCCTTGTTCAAAACAGGGTTTGTTTTCAACATTCTACTGGAACACTGACCAACATTGATGATCTCCCTATGCTAATTGAAAATTCACTTCTGATTCATTATTTCTACCTGTTAGCAGCATTTGACACTTTATCATTACCTGCTTCTTAAAAATTTCTCTCTTGGTATGTGAAATATCCTTCCTCCTCCTATCTCAAGGGTTGCTATTCTTTTCTTTCTTTTCTTTTCTTTTTTTTTTTTTTTTTTTTTTTTTTTTTTTTTTTTTTTTTTTTTTTTTTTTTTTTTTTTTTTTAGAGAGAGAGAGGGCAGTGATAGAGAGAAAGGGAGAATCAACTTTATTTAGATTTTCATGTGGCTTTCATTGCTCGGATACTTTGTTGTGCAAGTGGTGGGGGGTTTTGAATCTGTGTCCTCAAGCATGCCAGGCAAGCGCTGTAACCGCTGAGCTATCGTTCCAGCCTAAGGGCTGCTATTTCTAATTGCCATTTTTCCTTATCTCTTCAACATCTATACGCTGATTCAGCCCAAAGCCCCTACCTGGACCACTACCTCTATCTCTACCCATTTCCCTGGATTCTCATCCAGAGCTCCAGTTGTGCTCCACCGGGCTTATTATACCCAATGCAGCTTCCCAGGCCAGACTTTGCCATTGGACAACATTCTGGACTATGCAGAGGTCAACTTGACTTATTGATGCCTAATCAGCCTTTCAAGATAAACATGTCTGAAACGAAGTGCTTCAACCTTCTTTTCCAACTCATAAGGTTTTCTTACTTGGTTGATTTCACTTCACAATACAGGAGTGTTAAGCAGTTACCTGCACCGATTTTGCATTATGTAGCCTATATAGAAGCTCATTTCCTTGTGTCTACCCTCAGTATTCAAAATTTAATAAAGAAGATGTGCCCTGAACCAATATCTTTCTTCCACTGGCTGTTTTTCCTTCCTTCTTTAGGAATCTAGAGTTTTGGCTGAGCTCATGAGTGCCTCGTGGCGGGTAGAAGATGACAGGCCGAGGCTGAAGGGGCATTGTTTCCTGATGTCATAGTATTGCAACATCATCCTTACACTGCTTACCCACAAACCTGGATGAGAATGAAATGAGCTATCTTGGTTAAACTTCTGTTATAGTTTGCAGCAGTCAAATTGACATTTTAATTATGGAGATAACTTGAGCAAGTGAATCATAGAATTTCTCCAAAACATGAAGGATGGCAGGTGAGGGTAATCTGGGGCCAGCCAGCGTGCTTGGTGGAGTGAAGTGAGTTGGTAGAAGACAAAGGCAGCTGTGGGGACCTGGTGCGTTGAAAAGCTGTGACCTGCCCAGAAGTATTAGCATTTAGACCGTGTTTCAGCTCCAAACACAGTGGGTTTCTGGGATTTGGCCAAGCCGCTTCGTCAACTCTTATAAACCAAGAGTTTCTTTAAAATATTTTGTTGTTACTAGCAGCTGGAGACTTTTAGCACTAATCCTATGGAAAAGATAGTATCTTAAAAGAAACTCTTCTCTGAATGTAGTCATATTCTGTTTCTCCTTAACCCTGTATGCAGCCTGTTCTGTAAGATAGTTTTTAAATGATCCAATTATTCTAAGCCCTTTACTTAGAGACAGAGAAACTTAGTCTAAGAGAGATTTTCTTGTGAAACCAGAAGTCTGTCATTTTCCCCTCTTGGGCCTTGGTTCCTGCTTAATTACAACAGTAAGTGTGAACTAAAGAATCTGTGGCATCTCTTGCAGTGAGCTTGAAGGATGGAGCTGCAGAAGGCGGGTGCTTACCGTGTGCCTATATAGAAGCTCATTTCCTTGCGTCTGCCCCCAGGATTCAAAAATTAATAAAGAAGGTGTGGCCTGAACTGATATCTTTCTTCCATTGGCTATTCTTCCTTCCTTCCTTTAGGAATCTAGAGTTTTAGCTGAGCTCATGAGTACCTTGTGGCAGGTAGAAGATGACAGGCAGAGGCTGAAGGGACATTGTGTCCAGATGTCTCAGATATTGCTGGTATTCTGGCAATTACACGGTAAAATATTTCAGAACAATGTGGAGTTTGTTATGTGCCTGTCTTCACGTATCCTGATAATGGAAAGAATGGTGGTTGATTTTATGTGTCCTGATTTCATTTATTTTGTTCAATATCCCAGTGAAGTAGCCAAAGTGGGCATCCCTCCGTTTCTTCAGATGAAGAAACTGATGCTGATTGCTTTGCCCAAGGTCACACAACTAGCAAATATAAGAGCTGAGACTAAATCCACGCACTCATCTTGAATTATAAGACCTAAAGTTGTGAGTAAATTCACCCTAGTCTTCATAAATATTTATAGATGTGGCCCAACTCATTGCAGGGTGTCTCCTCACCCCCTGCAAATACACATTATGCCTGCGTGCACCCAAGGGTGACGGGGTGTTAGAAGTGATGGTTGTTCTGCCTGGGCATTGATATTTGGCTTCAGAGAATAGCTTCAGGATACCCTAGTTAGATTCTACTATAGAGCAAAGAATTACTGAGTCAGAGAATATAAATTCTTATTTCAAGAGAGCTTGGTAGAAAATAGTTAAACCCTACATTTTATCCATTATTCAGACTGGTACCTTCAGCAAGTATTCCATCCTCTCAGTGGTCTTCATAACTCTGATATATTGAGGATGACCGGAAAAATTAATCTGTGGCCATTTCATCTGTCTCCTTTTAAAAAGAAAGGCCATTGAACCTTAAACTATATTAAGCATTAAACTTTTATGGTCAAATTGAGATTCTGCACAAATACAGTTAATTAAATTTGTAGGTGATCTACTGCCTGGATTTAAATGGGAGCCCTTGATTGAAAATGAGTTGTAGAACACATGTTGAGTGAACACCAACCAGCCCAACCCGCCAGCCTGCTGTCCCCACACAAAAGCGCTTTGTGCCTTGTTCATTGCATTAGTGAGGGTTGACACTCAGTCATCAAGCTTGGGGTCTCCTGGCTCCTGCTCCTCTGCCTGATCTCTAACTGCCACCACCTTCAGCCAGGGCTGAGTCTTCTCTCGTCTTTTCCCACTCTCCCTAAATGTGATTACCCGTATGTTTGTCCAACAGACACTTCAAATGGACATGTTTGGACTAAAACTTGATTCTCCTAGCCCTATAAAACTGTTCCTCTCCACTCCTACCCATTTCAGGAAATAGACTACCAATGAGGATACTCAAGCCAGAAACTTAATTCTCTCGCACAATTCTTCCCTTGCTACTAAGCCTCTGGTCCTATGCCTGTCACTTTCTGTATTTTTTCCCCCTCTATCAAGTCTCTTCTCTGTATCACACTGAGCACTGAGGCTGTCCTGGTGCAGTGGATCCCAAGCAGATAAAAAATACCTCCATGTAGCAGGTAAAGTGTGTTCCCTTGGGGTGGACAAGATGTCAAGAGATTCCCCTTTCTAGTCTGAGTCAGCCTCTTGCTAAGTTAGGTCACAGGCCTGAGCAAGATGGATGAGGACTGGATTTCCACCCTTTTTCTCCAGCGCTGGGCATGTCCAGATTGGGCTGCAGAATGCCCCAGCTCTGTTCATTCTCACTGCCAGTCCTTCTCATCTGGTCCACTCGCCCAAGCCGTTTCCCTGTCTCCAATCTTGTTCCTTTGCCTTACTTCTGTATAGCCTAATAAAATTTATCTTTTCAAAGCATAGATCAGTTAATTTTGCTTTCCTGAATGAAATCCTTCCATGTTTCTGAAGCCTAAAACCTAGAATCCTTACTGGGTTACAGGACCCCTTTAGGACCCAGCCCCAGCCACCACTTTTTCCTGTCCTTACTTTGCTGTGGTCACTCTGGCCTCCCTTCCAGTCTTGGACATGCCAGTTCTTCTGCTGGAGGACCTCTACACATCTCTAGGTGGTTTGTTCCTTCTCAGCATCCAAGTCTCAGCTTGAATGTCCCCTTTTAACAGAGACCTTCCATGACCCACCTGACTATAGTTTATGTACCCAGTGCCCACCATCATCACACTGGTCACACTATTACCAGGTTTATTGTCCCCTATAGTGTTTAACACAATCTGAAATTAGCTTGCTTATTGTCTGCCTCTCCCAGAACGTGAAACCCTAGGGATGGAAAGAAGTTACCCGAATTCCTCATTGATGGACCCGTAGCACCTTTAAGGGAACTCAGCACAGGGTGGGCGTTGAGTATACACTACTGATTGGATGAGAAAGGGTGGAATCAGAGTACTGAGTTAAGGACCAGAGAGAGAGGATAATGATAACAGCAAGCATATTTGAGAAAGTTATTTAAAAGTGTGCATTCACACAGCAAACTTGAAAATACTTCCATCTTTACTTCTCTCCCATCCTTTACCTGTGGACTTCTGTTGTTGAATGAAGAGAGTAGAATGGGGCTTGTTTGTGTGTGTGCTGATTATTAGTTTCTGGGGGAATCTGACTGTTCAAGGGTGTTGAATTCTCTCCTCAGCAGAGAGCATGATTTTGTTATTAAGAGAACTTTCTGCGTGAGGACAGTCTGCTACCAGGGTTCAGCCTCTAGCTGTCATTTGCTTTCCAGGCACAGTAGAGGTAAGCAGCATTGTTTGACCTTTAGGAAACTATGTCTGAAATTTACATTAGGGGGGGTGTTGCTGTTCAGTTACGTTTATCCCATGCATATCAATGTGGCCATCAACTCTGAGAAATCACTTTCTTTCTGCTAAGAGGAGCTGAGGAATCCATAAAAAAATATTGAAGTAGAAGAAAGAACCCTAGTTTCCTCTAAGATTGCTGGGGAGAATTATCAGGGAGCAAGTGAACTGTGTAACACCAAAGAAAGCTTATGGGAAAAATCCTTTGAGAATCTTTCTTTTCTACCCGCAAAGATGACTTGCAAAAACTAGGAAATTTGTAGATGTCAGTCTCAATAGTTAGATATTTAAGAATATTAAATATTTAAGAACAAATTGAATAGGAAACTCATTCACAAATTGAGGAGAATGAACATGCACTTATAGCCTGTCACCTTAAATCTGTAATTTCAGTAAGGACTTTTTTTCAAAACTTCTGCTTGAGTAGACATTAGGTAACTGTTTCATTTCTTTTTAAAAAAATTATTAGACTTTATTTTCAGAGCTGTTTTAGATATTCAGAAAATTGACCTGAATGTACAGTGCTTCCCAGAAAACAGTGTTTGCATCTACTCCCTTTCCCCACCTCCCCTTAGGTTCTTCTGTTATTAACATCTAGTACATTATTTTTTTTTTACTTTTTTTTTTTTTAAGAGAGAAGGACAGTGAGAGAGACAGAGACAGAATCAATTTTTATTGAGATTTTCACATGGCTTTCATTGCTCTGACACTTAGTTGTGTACGTGGTACTGGGGTTTGAACCCGTGTTCTTGAGCATGCCAGGCAAGCTCCATAACCACCGAGCCACCACTCCAGCCCCCATCTAGTATATTATTAAACCTTATATGGTGCATTTTGGAGTTTTGTGTGTGTGTGCAATTTTTTATTTTTTGTTATTCAGTATGTTCTTACATATTGAAGGGATTCATTACTTGTGGGTATACATAATGATAATGTAAATTATCCAGTATCTCGCCCTTCACCACTCCCTGCTCTTTCCTCCAGTATAATCGCCCATATTAAATTGCAAATGTACATATACATGTATATTAAATTTTAAATTTTCAAGATTTAAATGCCTGCTTGATTATTATTTAGCTTCTGAGGGGAGTCAAGTGAAGCATACAGAATTAATAACCCCCCTTTACAATCCCTCATGACCCTCCTTGTCTCCTTCCTCCCTACTCCTCCATAGCTATAGTTCCCCCAGATTATGTCCTATTTCAAATTTGGTACATATAGTAAATAAACTTTTCTAAATTACCATTATCCTTCTTTTACTCTAGCTTATGCAAATGAGAGAAAATATTTGACCTTTAAGTCTCTAGGTTTGGCTTATTTCGCTCAGCATGATTTTCTCCATTTCCAGCCATTTACTTGCAAAAGCCATGATATTATTGTTTCTAATAGCTGAGTAGAACGTCATTGTATACTCCACAGTTTTTTGATCCATTCATCCAGTGAGGGGCATCTGAGTTGATTCCATAATTTAGCTATTGTAAATTGAGCTGCCATAAGCATTGATATATCTGTGTCTTTGTAATTTCCTGATTCTAGCTCTTCGGGGAAAATACCCAGGAGTGGGATAGCTGGATTGAATGGTAGTTCTACCCCTAATTTTTTGAGAAGTCTCCACACTGCCTTCCAGAGCGGTTGCACCGGTCTGCAGTCTCAATAACAGTGTGTTCTGTTACTTTCTTCCTACAACCCCTGTAGCATCTCTTATTGTTTTTATTCTTCATTTTTGCTATTCTGACTGGAGTGAGGTGAAATCTTAACATCATTTAGATTTACATTTCTCTGATTGCTAGTGATGAAGAACACTTTCTCACATTTTTTTTTTGGCTTTTTGAACTTCCTTTGTCAAGAAGTTTTTGTTTAGTTCTATGGCCCATTTATTGATTGGGTTATTTGAGGTTTTGGTATTAAGCTTTTTGAGTTCTTCGTATATTCTGGATATTAGTCTCCTGACTGAGGCGTAGCAGGCCATGATTTTCTCCCATTCTGTAGGTTCTCTTTTGATGCTCTTGATGAATTCCTTAGCAGTACAGAAGCTTCTTAGTTTAATGGCATCTCAGTCATTGATTCTTGGCATTAATTCTTTTGCTACGGGAGTCTTGTTAAGGAAGTCAGTGCCTACATCGATATGGTGGAGTGTTGATCCTATTTTTTTCTTCTAAGAGTTGCAGTGTTGCTGGTTTAATTACTAAATCTTTGATCCATTTTGATTTGATGTTTGTGCACGGTGAGATGTAAGGATCTAATTTCAATCTTCTGCATATGGCTGTCCAGTTTGTCCAACATCATTTGTTGAACAGGTTGTCTTTCTTCCAAGCTTTATTTATGTCCCCGTTGTCAATACCAGATGGTTAAAGATTTTGGGGTTTGTCTTAGTGTCTTCTATTCTATTCCATTGGTCTTCATGCCTATTCTGGTACTAGGACCATGCTGTTTTTGTTAATGTAGCTGTATAGTATAATTTCAGGTCAGGTATTGTGATACCTTCTGTTTTGTTTTTTTGCTTAATAATGATTTCACTATTCTGGGTTTCTTGTTGTTCCAAATGAATTTGAGAATTGATTTTTCTATATCTGTGAAGTATGACATTGGTCTCTTGATGGGGATTGCATTGAATCTGTACAGCAATTTTAGCAGAATGGCCATTTTTTTTTTAAAGAGAGAGGGACAGTGAGAGAGACAGAGAAAGAGAGAAACAACTTCATTTAGTTTTTCACATGGCCTTAGTTGCTCCAACACTCAGTTGTGTATGTGGTGCTGGGGTTTGAACCCAGGTAGCACCAAAACCGCTGAGCCACCACTCCAGCCCCAGAATGGCCATTTTAATTATATTGATTCTGCCTTACTAAGAACATGGAATGTCTTTCCATCTTCTCAGGTCTTCTTCAATTTCTTTCTTCAAAGTTCTTTAGTTTTCATTGTAGAGATCTTTTCCTCCCTTTGTTACATTAATTCCAAGTATTTTATTCTTTTTGAGGTTATTGTGAATGGGACGGGTTTCCTGGTTTCTTCATCAGCTGAATTACTGTTGGAGTATAGGAAAGGTATTGATTCCTGGGTGTTCACCTGGTATTCTTCCACTTTGCTAAATCCATTTATTAGATCTAGAAGGCTTCTGATAGAACTTTTGATGTCTTCTAGATATAGCATAATATCATCAGAAAATAAAGATAGTTTAACTTCCTCTTTTCCTATTTGTATTCTGTTAATTTCCTTCTCTTGCCTGATCTGGCCAAGGTTTTGAGGACTATATTGAATAAAAGTGGTAAGAGTGGACAAACTTTTCTAGTTTCTAAGTTTAGTGGGAATACTTTCAGTTTTTCTCCATTTAGTATAATGTTGGCTAAGGGCTTGTCATAAATAGCTCTTACAAAGTTAAGATAAATTCCTTTCATCCCTATCTTCTCCAGAATTTTGAGCATAAATGAATGTTGGATTTTATCAAAAGCCTTTTCTGCATCAATTGAGATGATCATATGCCTTTGTCTTTAATTCTGTTTAAGTGGTGTATCATATTTATTGATTTGTGTATGTTGAACTAGCCCTGCACCCTTGGAATGAAGCCTAATTGATCATAATGTATTATCTTTTTGATGTATTGTTGAATATGGTTCGCTAGACTTTTATTTAGGATTTTCATGTCTATGTTCATCAGGGATGTTGGTCTGTAGTTTTCTTGATGTGTCTTTGTTGGGTTTTGGTATCAGGATTATGATTGCCTCTTAAAGACTGTTTGGGAGGGTTCCATCACTTTCAATTTTATGGAATAGCTTCATAAGGGGAGATGTTAGTTTTCTGTAAAGATCTGGTGGAATTCTGCTGAGAATCCATCAGGTCCTGGGTTTTTCTTTTTTGGAAGGCTTTTAATTGCCATCTCGATTTCACAATCTGATATTGGCATTTTATGCTTTCAGTATCTCCCTGCATTAATTTGGGAAGGTTTTATGTGGTTAGGAATTTGTCCATGTTTTCCAGGTTCTTCCAACTTGGAGGAGTACAGTTTTTCAAAATAGGTTTTGATAATCCTCTGGATTTCAGATGGGTCAGTGATGATCTCTCCATTTTCCTTTCTGATTTTATTAATTTGCTTCTTTTAGATCTTTCTTTTGATGAGATTGACAAAGGGTCTGTCAATTTTATTTATTTTTTTCAAAGAATCAACTCTTTGTTTTGTTGATTCTTTATGTTGTTTTTTTCCCCTCTGTTTCAATGATTTCAGCTCTGATCTTGATTATTTCTTGTCTTCTACTGGGTTTGGGATTGAGTTGCTCTTCTTTTTGTAGGAATTTGAGTTGGAGCATAAGCTTGTTTCTTTGTGATTTCTCAAGATTTTTGATGAAGGCACTCACGTCTATAAATTTTCCTCTTAAGAATGCTTTCATACTGTCCCATAGATTTCAATATGTTATCTTCATTCTCATTGTATTTCTTACAGTTGATGAACTAGTATCAATACATTCTTATTATCTGAAGTCTGAATTTATACTAGCACTCACTCTTTCTGTTTGGCAGTTCTGTGGATTTTGAAATAATATATGCATCATGTATCCATGGCCACAGTATCTTAATGGGCTCATTTTTCCTCTCTGAAAACTCCCTGTGATTAACCTATTCATCTCTCCCCAGTACCTCTCCTCAACCTCTGGCAAACACTTCTTTCCCCTCATTTAAAAAATTACATCAAGTGAAAGTTACCATTTTAACTATGTTTAAGTGTCAGATTTAATGGCAAAAGTACATTCAGTCACTGACCTTCTGCTCTCTCTCTCCTTTTGCCTTTTCCAGAAGGTCAAATAGTTGGAATTACAGCATGTAGCCTTTATAGACTGGCTTCTTTCACTAACCAATGTGCAGAAAGGGAATGATGGTCTGAATAACTCTCTGAAAGAGTAGTTCTGGTGAGCATTTTAGTCATCAGTACTTCCATCCTGTGCACAGGTCCACGGTATATGCAGCCTGGAATGAGGTTGGTATTAGTCTGTTTTCTGTTGCTATAACAGAATTCTTGAGACCAGTTAATTTACAAATAAGAGAGGTTTACTTTGGATCTCAGTTCTGGAGGTAGGAAAGTCCAGAGCTCATGTCTGCTGAGTTGCTAGAGACTGAAAGAAGCAGAAGGATAAACACGCACATGTGGAAGAGGAAGGGACAAAGGGGACAGGATGCTCTAAAACACCCCACTCTTAAGATAACTAACCTAATTTCTAACCATATTCAAACCTTAGCAGGAGAGTATTCTCAAGAATCTTAGACTTCAGCAATGATTATCTAGTGTAGTGGAATGATATGAAGCAGAAATAGAAGTAGTTGTTAACAAATCATTAGTATTGCCTTTTTGATGCTAGTGATCCTACCCTTTATTTATTTATTTATTTGAGCAGGGAGGGGAGTGAGAGAGAAAAAAATAAGAATCCACTTTATTTTGTTTATCTGGTTTTAGTTATTCTGACACTTACTTGTGCACATGGTGCTGGGTTCTGAACTCAGGTCCTTGTGCATGTCAGGCAAGCGCTCTACCACTGAGCCACCACTCCAGCCCTGATCCTACTCTTTTAAAGAAATCACACCATTTGTGTTTTTATTTGGATTTCAAACTCTCTTTTGTATTTAAAAATGTATTTGTGGCTCTTTGAAAGGATTCAAAGTAGCTTTGCATGGTCTAATGAAATTGAAAAATGAAAGTTTGCTTTTTCTTAAAAAAAATGGAATACCATCATAATCATTCAAATCAACATTGTTTAAAGCATAAAGCCCCACATGAATGAGAAGGAAGAATATCAAGTTCTACCTATTTTGTAGGATAATAAACTATTGACCAGGGGATATTTTTGCTAATTTAAGTAAGATGAAGATTACAAATTAAGCAAAGGATTTCTTTTATTTTATTTTTACTAAGAAATTTATTTGTTGAACAATCAAACATGCTTCTAACAAAAATATATATATATAATTTGAATATTAGATTTACCTCCCAAGAGCCCCCCATATTATCCACCCTTATCCCTCCCCCTCCCTCCTTCCTGATACATCTCTATAAATGCCTTAACTTGTATGTCCTTACACCTTTTCTCGATTTAAAACATGAGAGTTGACCTCCTTTCTCAATGGCCAGGGTCTAGCTCCAGCCTCCACAGATGAGTGAAGACATTCGACCCTTGATTCTCTGGGTTATGCTGATTTCACTCAGCATAATTTCTTCCATAGCCATCCATTTACCTTCAAAGGCTGCAATATCATTGTTTCTAGTTGCTGAGTAGAACTCCATGGTATATATGTACCACAGTTTTTGGATCCATTCATCCAGTGAGGGACATCTGGGCTGTTTCCATAATTTAGCTATTGTAAATTAAGCTAAGCAAAGGATTTCTGACAGACTAAAAATAAATCCAGAAATGGAAATGTCTGGTTGTTTTCCCAGTGTTCAGATGTTCTGGCCTTTGTAATAGGCATAAGGGTGGGAAGAATGAAGGGAGAAGAGGCAGAGTTGGAGAAGACGTTGGATATGACTTCAAGGTGAAAATATCCACTGAAGGCAATAATGCAGCTAACGCATGAATCACAAGCAGCAGGACAAGGTGAAGAAGCCATGCCAGCCACATGCCCTGTGCTGTGGGGGCTGCTAGAGACACAATGGACAGCACAGCCTGGCCCTAGTGGAGCTGGTGTTTCGGTGAGAAATCCAGGTTCATAGAAGCAAGTGGACATGTTTCTAAACTCAGGAAGGGACAAATGCTGGACACTAAAAGTGACCGTGGTTTGGTTATCTGTTTCCAGCTATCAGAGGCCACGATGCAGCAGAGATTTACAGGTAACAAGGGAAGGAACCAGACATGGCTATGTTTAGATTGGGAGGAGGTCGTTCTAGGCTCAAATGCCTCAAAGCTGGAATCAGGTTGGCATAAGCAAGGGCAAGCAGACTAACATGTCTGGATTCAAGTGAACAAATAGGAATGGTAAAATTGAGTTTGGAGAGGCTGACAGGGGCTGGATCATGGAGGGGCTGGTTGGCCAAGGACATTAACTTGAGTTTTATTCTAAGTGCACTGAGAAAATGTCTACAGAGTTCGAGTAAAATGTGACCTGATCTGGCAATATTATTAAAGAGATGATTCTGGCATCTGTGTTGGTAATTGATTGGAGGGAGGGAGGCAAGAATTGATTGAGGAGGCTGGGTGGAGGCTCTGTTGGTTCTCCAGATGAGAGCTGATGCTGCCCAGGGTGGTGGTGGTTGAAAATGGTTTTGGGGGAGACAGTATGAAAGACTTGGTGGTGGATTGAATACTGGTGACAAACAGAATACAAATAGTTTCTGAATTTCAGAAGAAGCAGTTTCTACCTTCTTGCTAGAGTTGAGCAGTGAGGTGATGGGAGCGGACGTTCTAGGTCAGGAACTGGTGTGAGCAAACTCAGAAGCAGGAAAGAGAAGCTTCTATTTATTGAAAGGCAAACTCAGTATGGGATTCATATGAGGAAAAAAAAAACCAGATAAATTGCAAAGGAGTTTGGAGGAAGGACTGAAAAGAGTCTTAAATGTTGTGCTAATTTACTATTCTCTGGTGTGAGCAACTAACTGAAAACTTACCGAGTACTTTGAACGAGGAGACTCTAATTTGTTTTCATAATAAGAAGCCTAGGAATAGTCAGCATGGACCACGAGGCTTCTCACGCCCATGGGGATGCTGGTACTCTCTGTCTTTCTCCTTCATCATCTTTAATATATTAGTTTTTCATCTTCATGCTTACAGCCTCATGGTCTCTAGATAGCTCCTGTACCAATTTGGATATCATTTGTACTCTGAACAGGAAGACGTAGCCAAGGGGGCAAAAATAAACTCTTCTGCCTGTCCTGCCTTTTATATATGTGTGTGTGTGTGTGTGTGTGTGTGTGTGTGCGCGCGCGCACGCGCGCGCAATCTGCATTTTAACTTTTTTTTTTAAAGAGGGACAGTGAGAGAAAGAGAGAGGGAGACAAAGAATCAATTTTATTTAGTTTTTCATGTGGCTTTTGTTGCTCCGACACTGCATTGTGTACATGGTGCTGGGGTTTGAACTTGCATCCTTGTGGATGCTAGGCAAGCACACAACTGCTGAGCCACCACTCCAGCCCCATTTTAACCATTTTTAAATGTATGATTGAATAGCATCAATATCATGCATGATTTTGTGCAACCATCACTGCTCCTTCCAAAATGTTTTATCATAGAAAACAAACGCTTTAGCCGTGAAGCTATATAACTTATTCTTCCCTTGCTCAGCCCTTCAGTGGCCTCTCATCTACTTCCTGTCTCTATGAATTTTGAGTCAGTTTCTTTTGATCAGAAAAAAATGAAATATTTGAAGAGTCTCCATGCAGCAGCCTTATACCTAATAAATATTTTTACATTGCCTCTGGGACTTTTCCCATTGCTCGGCTCCTCCCTTCCTCATCTTCTACCCACCCCCTCTTTTTCTCTCTCTCCCCTAATCAGTACATGGGTCACTGGTGACCAGCGTGGCCTTTGGAGATGGATGTTTTAGACAGTATCATAGTTATCTTGCAGGACAGTGGAGGGAAGGGACCTGGATCAGAAAGATTTTGGTGGATGGTGGAGAGTGAGGAGTGGAAGGATTCAGTTCTGGGTCAGGTTGCTAGACACTGAGAGACCAGGGAGCAAAGGCCAGAGGGTATAAGAACAGTTGCTGGGGTGAACACTGGGCCTCCTTTGATCCCAAATAAAAATGTACCCTTAGTTTCAGGGCCATTTTTTTTTTATTTTAGCTTTTCCTACTCCCCCCGACGTATAGTTCTCATGTTTTGCTTTAGTTATGATAATTGGCAAGATTTGGAAATACCTGAAGTCCTAATTTGGAAATATTTGCAGAAATGGGACATTTTACACATTTTTTTATTGTCTGGAGAGCCTCACTTTGTATGGCGTGTCTGAACATCGACGTGAACACGTGTGTGTTCATGTTGGCATTTTTCCATGTCCGTAAAGGTTCTTCCATGTCATCATCTATGTTCTCTGGATAGTATTGCCATATCTACCCATCTCTTTCATAGGTTTCAAAATCAGTTCCTTAACAATTGACACATATTTGTTTTGAGTTTTTAATTACTTTATGGTAACCATTCCTAAATGACCTTTTTGGGGACTCCTTGTGACTATTTCTTAAGCAGAAGGACACATACTTGTTTAAGGGTCTTGACACCATTGTTAAACTGCTTTCCATGGTAGTTTTACCAGTTTATATAACTGAAGAACTCTGTGTTAAGGCTAAGCGTGTATCCACAGATTCAGGGCTCCTTGTCCTGGGCGTGTGGGAATGAAATGCAGTTTCTGCTCTGGGCCTATGAGTTTAGATCTTTGGTCTTGTGGGTCATGTGGGTTTTAGGAAGGTGAACTGAAAATGGTGGGCTGGTGGGATATGGCTCTGGTCACATGGGGGTGTCCCCAAGATGTGGTAGTGGGGATAACATAGCAGGGTGGATCTCACATATGCAGCAAGATGTGATGAGGAGATGAATGCAGAGGCAGAAGAAGGGGACATGTCAGAGGTGATTCTAAGACTCGGAACACAAGTTGCTAAGACAGTCAGTGATCCACAGAAGCAGGACAGGAGTGAACATTCCCAGAACAGTTGACCTTGGTTGTGGAGACTGACTTAGAGGCCCAGAGTCCAGCAGCCAGAGACGCCATTTCCAGTTGCATCTTTCTCCACTCACCCCTCCCAACATAGCCCCTCTCGTGGCGGTGGTCTTGGGTTTGCACTTAGGTCTGTGCACATAACGTTACCTAGGGTGGGCACTGTCACCCTCGGGGTCAGCACGGGCGTCCCTTCTGTTAGGAGTGCTCACCAGCTGCTTCCTGCTGGCCTCCCTGCTGTGTCCACCGGGGCCTCTGCTCACCTGTATCCTAGCTCTTGTTACACAGTCAGGTTTGGGAAAAGCTTTTTGGAGTCCAGTTTACCTGGATGCATGTTTGAGTTCTGATATCTGTGAGACTTTGTCATTTTATCCTCATATCTGTTTTTTTTCTTTGTATTTCTTCCACTTAACTCCGTCAGTTTATACTCCCAACACTCGTATGCCTGCAGCCAGCCATTTCCCCACACTTCTACCAAATTAAGCATAACACTTAGATTATTAAACAGATACCAATAGCCAGGCCTGTTGTGAGTCTTAAAGGAGACAGCATATCCTAGTGGCTGTGTAACCCTGGGTAAATGTTTAACTGCCATGGGCCTCAAATCTTCCCTGTAAAATGAGGATAACATTATACATTCCTTATAGATCTGTTTATGGTACATATAATATACATGTAATGTACCTTGATCGATGCCCGGTCACACAGGATGTGAGTGGCTTTGGAGATGATAATGTAAGTCATCAAATGAAGCGTTCTAATAGGATTATTTTAAGGGATTAAGTGGTTGTGTCTTTTTCTAGCATGTGATTCCCATTTTGATTCTTACCATGGTTGGTTAAATGGAAGCTCAAATTTCCGTAGTACTGCCTGGCATGGTAGAACACAGCTTTAATCCCAGAGGCTTGGGAGGCTGAGACAGGAGGATTGCAAATTCAAAGCCAGCCTCAGCAGCTTGGCAAGATTCTAAGCAACTTAGTAAGACCCTTTCTCAAAATAAAAAGGGCTGGGGATGTTGCTTAGTGGTTAAGCACTTCTGGGCTCAATTCCTGGTATAAAAAAAAAAAATTTTTTTTCCCCCATCATGTCTTGGAACCCTGAAGAGACAGGACATGGGTCTGGTGCTTCCGATGCAGTCAGGAGTTATTCTCCAGGTGGAGAGAGAGGGGCTGTGGGATCCTCAGCTTGATTATTAATACCTCTATGACTTCCCTCATTACTCCTCTTCTTTACTGGTCAGAACTTGTGCCTTGGGTTTGGAAAATGACATTTATTGTTTTATTAGCCTTTTCATTTTTGCATGATTAAAATATTTTGTCAGTTCTTGATGAGTAAAATTGCTTTTACTCTTCTTGAGCTGAGCAGGATTCTGGGGATAAGAGCATATGGGGTCAACAGGATAAAGGATCCAAACTTTGTGCTTCAAGTGAGTACCTGCAGACATTAGAACCATCCAGGTCCACATCTGAGCTTCGTTTTTGCTAGTAAATTATTTCTCCCCTCTGAGCTTTGCCTTTCTCATTGATAAAATGTAGCTTTGTGCCTTACCTGTGCTTCAACCAGAGAGTTACCTTGTGAGTGTAACATGAAAGAGGTTCTGCAGCTTTAAAAAAAAAAAAAAAAGGAAAGTCATTTGCATCTGCGAAGATCAGAATGCGCTGTAGCTGAAATGTAAGAATAGTGGCTTAAATAAAACGGATATGGGTTTCCTTCTCCTGGAAAGGCCAGATACTGGCAGGGCAGAGCTGGTGAAGCAGCTCCACATTCTTCTGAGAACCAGGCTGCTGCTGCTCCTGGCTTTCTGTCTGTCTGCTGAGAATGGAGCCCATTGTCACAATGGAACAAGGGACTGCAGTTTCATGTTGACCTTGCAAGCAGCAGGGTGGTGTTGGTAATCTTGGAGGTGGGGAAGGACACTCTGTCTTTGATACTTCTCAGAAATTGCACAAGACTCACTGACAACCCATAGGACTGCAGCCTAGTCACAGGGTCATACCAGTTGCTAAGGAGGCTGGGAATTGTAGTCCTTATTCTGGGCAGCCATGTGCCCAATTACAATACAGGGTTTTTTATTTATTTATTTGGCATTGGGGATTGAATCTAGGGGAAGTTTACCACTGAGTTACATGCCCAACTCTTTTCATATTTTATTTTGAGACAGGGTCTTGCTAAGTTGCTTAGGGCTTCACCAAGTTGCTGAGGCTGGCCTTGAACTTGAGATCCTCCTGCCTCAGCCTCCTGAGCCACTGGAACTACAGGCATTCATTCTACACCTGGCCCAAGTTTTCTAAAATTTCAGGTTGAAAGGGGGAACTGATATGGGTACACTAGCACCATCAGTGTGGTCTAAGATGCAGGATAGGCTGTGACTGAGGTCACACAGCTAGTTAACAATTGAGCTAAACTTGGGTTATGTTTTTGTTTCTTTCTCCATTTTTCCCTTCCCTTTGTTTCCTTTCCTTTTTTATTTCACAAAAAGTTTTAAGTTTGATTTGATTTCAATTTAATAGACAAAAAGAAGTGGATGTAAAATTGAACTTCATGAACTTTAGATAAATAGTTCTTTCTCATAGAATAGAAAAATGAAGACAATGGTGTACTTTTTTGGCTGTTAAAGTTTGAGAAATCTATGTAAGACCTGTAAAACACCTGGACCCAGGCCTCTTTTATAACTAGGTTGTAAGTGGTATGATGATACTAATATTCAACTAATAATAAAATGTTCAAATTTGGTAGTTCTTTTTCTTTTTTTTTTAAGAGAGAGGGACAGTGAGATAATGAGAGAGAGAAAGAGAAAAACAATCTTTATTTAGTTTTTCATGTGGCTTTCATTGCTCCAAGACCTCATTGTGTACGTGGTGCTGGGACTTGAACTCGTGTACACGAGCATGCCAGGCAAGAGATGTAACTGCCGAGCCACCATTCCAGTCCTTCTTTTTCTTTTTTTGAGTAATACTTTTTTATTTGTTTGACATAGTCTTGCATATTAGAGGGAGTGGTTGTTACATATTCATGCATACATAAATATTGACAAAGAAAGTTAGGTCCGATCCCAGTTCAGGATTTCCCCACCCCTTCAAAATAAGTACCGTACTTATTTTTCAAAAGTGATACATCTTTGGATGATAGAGACAACATTTTATTCATATTGGAGTCCCAGTGTCTAGCACAGTAGTTCCTATCTTTTGGTATTTTTTATTGGTTCCTTTTAGTTATACATAACATTAGGATTCATTTTGATGTAATTATAAAAGCATGGGATGTAATTTGCTCTAATTCAGTTGCAGTACCTCCCCTATTCCTCCCTTCTTTCTGTTCCCCTCTTTCCACTCTACTAATCTTTCTGCTATTTACTTGTAGGGTTTTTTTTAAACTATAATTAGTGCCTTGTGGATATACATACAGGTGAGATTGAGTGTGGTGTATTCATACACATGCCTGGCAAAGTTGGGTCAGATTCATTCCACTGTCTTCCCTTATCACATCCCTCTTCCTCTCCCTCAACTCCTCTCCTCTGTATCACTGGCTTTTCCTCTATTTTCTTTTTTAACTTTGGTTCTTTTCTTTTTTTTATTAGATGAATATGGAGTTACAATTGAGGGGGAACATTATCAAACATTCAAGAACAAATGTATGCTAATGCCAGCATATGCTGGCCCATATGCATATGCTGATGCCCAGCTTGGGTTGCCCATGTGGCTGTTTCCCCTGAAAAACTGCTGAGTTAAATGGATATCTTGTGGAGGTCAGAGATCTCTGTCTGAGATGATTCCCCCATATTCCCACCCTCCAGTCTCCTAGATATTATTCCTAAGCCCTCCCCCACCCTGTCCCCCACCCTACACCTCCAAGTAACCTAGGGAGTCATCCCCTTGTTGCGTTAAGAATCATACAATTTGAAGTTATTACTAGCTTAGCCGTCTAACATACTACTTCCCAATGTATTCTAGCTTCCACAGATGAGAGATACCATTCAGCCCTTGAGTCTCTGAGATTGGGATACTTCACTTAGCATAATTTTTTCCATCTCCATCCATTTGATCTCAAAAGCCATAATATCGTCTTCTCTAATGGCTGAGTAGTATTCCATTGTATATATGTACCAAAGTTTTTTTATCCATTTATCAAGTGAGGGGCATCTGGGTTGGTTCCATAGTCTAGCTATAGTAAATTGAGCTGCTACAAACACTGATGAAGCCACATCTCTATAATATGCTGATCCTAACTCTTTTGGGAAAATTCCCAGGAGTGGGATAGCTGGGTCATAAGGTGGTTCCAGCCCTAATTTTTTGAGGATTCTCCACACTGCTTTCCAGAGTGGCTGAACCAGTTTGCAGTCCCACCAGCAGTGTGACAGTGTTCCTCTTTTCCCACGGCCCCTCCAGCATCTGTTGTTGTTTGAATTTTTCATTTTTGCCACTCTAACAGGAGTGAGGTGGTATCTCATTGAAGTTTTGATTTGCATTTCCCTTATAGCTAATGATGTAGAGCATTTTCTCATATATTTATGGGCTTTCTGGACTTCCACT
>PVKS010033515.1:0-21657 GCA_004027875.1 Aplodontia rufa
GAAGCAGCTAAAAAATGCTTGGAATAGATCTTAACAAAAACTTTTCTGAACTGAACTAATCTGAATATTTTTGCTGAGAGATGCAAAAGAAGACTTAAAAGTGGAGAGACATATCAAGTCCACAGATGGGAAAGTTGAATATGATAAACCAATCCTTCCCGTTTTAGAATTATGCAAAGCTCATAAAAATCATAGTGTGATTTTTACTTGACAATATGAATTTATGATTCATTTAGAAAAATAATTATCAAGAATTTTAAAGAATAAAAAATGCTGTATAAATGCTACTGTGTACAAAATCCTCACTATATATTAATTATATATATTTATAATGAAGCTATACAAATTAAGATGTATTGTTATTAGAACAAAAAGCCAAAGACCTAGCAAATAGAATATTCACAAAATAGACAAAAATATGAACTCATCTTGTAACAAACTTGGGGATGGATTCCACAGGAAAACAAAGCTTAATTTAAAAATAAAGATCTTTAGGTTGCTGACTCTTTTAATGAAAAATTCCACAAATTATATACAAATATAAACAAATTCCATGCCTAATATAATAAATTAAATCAAAATAATTAGAATAAAACAAAATAACTTTTCTGATTTTAAAGTGATGTATGTTTGTATAATTAGAAATCACAAAAGAAAACTTGTATAAAGTACCTTACATGCAAATTTAAGATTATGTCACTTAAAAAAATCCCACAAATGCAATTACAAGGTAAATAAGAAACATTTTGAAATAAATGCAATATAATATACCAGGACACAGAAAAATATTTATGGTTAATACCAAGGAAAAACTTAAATATAATCATTATTTGTAAATGACAAGGATTTCTCCCTAGCAAATTCAAAAGTATCTATGTAGCTTTTGGAACAAAGATGCTAATAAGTTAGTAGCCTGAATATCTGAATATGTTTGGAGAGATTAAGAAGTAAAAACATGAGAAATGGAAAACAAAAAACACAGTTTATAGATTCTGAAATATAAATATCCAAGAACTATTTTGATAAATTGCTACCCAGGACTGAAAATGTAATTCTCAATTAAACAGAAGCATCATTTCTTTTGCCAAAGAATCAGAGCAGCTTTTTTTTTTAATTGCTGTTATTTACAAAGCAAATGTGTATCATAGGTATCATGATAAGGCTTTCATGCAATTTGTATAGAAGTATAAGTCTAGAAGGAACAGATTTTTGAAAAAAACAACTTGTTAATGTGCATCAATAGATGAAAAGATTTTTAAGTTCAAGAACAAGTGATGTTCTTTCTAGCGATATTTTTAAGGAAATGAATCTGGAATTATTTCACAAAGGTTTTCATTGTGAATTATTTTTAATGGAGAGTTGAGAGACAAAGAGAGAATCAATTTTATTTATTTTTTTCATCTGGTTTCATTTTTCCACCACTTAATTGTGTATGTGCTGGGGATTGAGCCCATGTTCTTGTGCATGCCAGGCAAGTCTGTATAATCCACAGCCAGTTTCCCTGTTAATAACATGTTAAATACATGTACATCTGTCCTAATGAATGAGGTAATATTATCAGATTATTATTAACTAAAGTTCAAATTTTATTCAGATTAGTTCCGTTTTTATCTATTGTCCTTTTTCTGTTTCAGGAATCCAACCAGGAGGCAAGACGACATTTAGTTTCAAGTGTCCTAAGTCTCCTCTTAGCTCTGAAAGTTTTCAGACTTTCCTTGCTTTAGATGACCTTGACAGTCTTCTGAAGCACTGATCAGGTGTTTGGAGAATAAACTTTACCTGGGATTTGAGATTATGCTTTTTTTATTTTATTAAGGAGTTGAGTGATTGTACAATCATAAATGAATATGTAGTTTGAGATACTTTTGCATTTATGATTTGGGGCTATGTGGCAGACCACAGAGGTGGAGTGCTACTTTTATCAAATCATGAAAACATACACTATCAATATGATTTGTCACTGTTACTGTCAGCCTTGTCACCTGAAAGACCACTTTTTATAATACACATCTTTACATAGTACGCTTTTTAGAAAAAGAGCCACTGTGTTCAACCTACACTTAAATAATGGGCTGGGTATAGTAGTTCATATTGGTAATCCCAGCAACAATGGAGAGTAAGAAAGGAAGACTGCAACTTTGAGGTCCGCCTCATCAACTTAGCAACAAATATTTAAAAAAGGGATTTGGGGTTGAGTTCAGTGGTCGAGTATTGCTGGGTTTGATTCCCTGTACTGAAAAACAAGAAGAGAAGCATTACATTATACGAGTTTTCACAAATATAAAACTGGTTAACCCTTGCACTTCTATAAAGATTCATCATATAACTCTTTCAAATAATTTTAAAAAATCAATTTCAAAGCCAGGCACTTTGACATACATGAACTAGTAATCACAGAGACTGGAGAACTGAGTCAGGAGAATCATAAGTTCAAGGACAGCAGCTTTGCAAGATTGTCAGACACATAGCAAGGTCATGTCAAAGAGAAGAAAAAGAAAGAAGGAAAGAAACCATGACAGGGTTGTAGTTCTGTAGTTCAATGGTAAAGATCCCTAAATTCAATCACTAGTACAAACATACAAATCACTAGTGCAATATACAATATATGCTAGTATAAAAATACATTCAATTTCATCTCAGGGAAAAATAAAACATTTGTTATCAAACTAGTGAAAGAAGTACAGTATACATAAAATGATATATTTATAAATGACTACACATAATAAAATATCATAATGTCATTTGAAACATATTTTGTGTATCTTATTTTTCCAAATTTTCTACAAGTACTGCTTTTCAATCACAAGTGCATCTTTCAAATGCTAAATGAAGACACTCTTTGTATTGAGGGGATATGTTTGCCAGGTGGCTTGGGCACATTTATGTTGGTTGGTCTCAGTACATGTACTTCTTGGGACAGGTATGGTAGTCCTCAGACATATTTTTTGGTTCCTTTGTGCTTTCTTAATAACTGACATCCAGATCCACACACACCCAGACTCACACACAAGACAAACACACAATCTTCTAGGTTTGTGAAGAACATAAAAGTATAACTACAGAACTGTTAATGTGCATAGTTACTTGAGGTCTGATTGGGTTATACCACTTTTGTTGGTCACATGAATTTGTTTAAAGGAGGAATTTTTGCCACTTAAAATTTTTTTTTCAGTTTTTCACAAGATTAACATATTGTCAAATTCTGGATAATTTTTTTGCTATCAAAACCTTCAAACTTTCTATTTTTAGAAAATTACACAGGCCTTTGTAAGAAATTGTACAGAAAGGTTTCACATATCCTTTACCTGGGTTTCCCCAATGGTAATATTTTGCAAGATTATAGCATAATATCATAATCATGATACCAATTTAGACATGATTCAGTGACTCAATTTTCCTCATTTTTACCTGTAGTCATGTGTGTGTGTGTTTGTGTGTGTACAGTTCTGAGCGGTTTTATCACATATGAAGGTTCGTGTACCTAATACTGTAACCAAGATAGAGGCTCATCCATCTCCACAAGGATTCCTCTTGCTGCCTTCTATTACAATATCCACAAATTAACATTGTTTGCAGTAGTTTGGAGCTATTATGAGAATAATATAATATAATATAATGCATGCTATAGCATGGTACAGATTTTGATATGAACAAAATCCCTCATTTCTCTGAGATAAATATCCAGTACTAGAATACTGACTCCTAACCTGCCAAACTGGTTTCCTTTAACTGATCATGTCCTCCCATATATCTTATAAGGGATGAGAGCAAAATGATAGCAGCAGCTAAAGTGATTGCTACAATTCACCAGAACATATACATAAATAAATCTCTTTAATGTAAATTTTATTGAAATATAGTATGCAATCTCAAATGTGCATGATCATCATTGTAGTCTAATGCTGTTGTGTAAAGTGAACACATCACTGTGATTAGAATCCACAGCAGGTAACAGAGTATATTAGTACCTCAGAAAACTGCTCAATGGCTGGAGCGGTGGCTCAGCAGTTTAGGCGCTTGCCTGGCAAGCACGAGAACCCGGGTTCAAACCCCAGCACCACGTACACAACTAAGTATTGGAACAACTAAGGCCATGTGAAAAACTCAATAAAGTTGTTTCTCTCTTTCTCTGCCTCTTTCACTGTCCCTCTCTCTTTAAAAAAAAAAAAAAAAAGAAGAAGAAGAAGAAAACTGCTCAAACCCTGACCAGAAGTACCCTTAACTCTAGGAAAACACACTTCTGATATCAAATGCCTGACAGTGTTTTATGTGAATTTTGGAAAGTTACATAAGTGGGTTGATTACTATAGTATAAACTTTTGCATCTGGCCTCTTTTAACGTGTTGCTGAGATTAAGCCTGATTTGGCATACTATAGTTTTCTGCAGGTCATTCATTCTCATTGATGTGCAGTATTCAACTATATGACTGCTTTGGGGTTTTGTTACCTCTTCTACATATTCATCATCTCCAGTTTCTAGCTAATATTAATAGTACTGTTACAGATATTATAAATCACAAATATTCCTTGTGAACATACAAAAGTGTTTGTTTTGAGTGTACACATACTAGAAGAATCACTGGTTCAGGGGCTATGCATGTATTCAATTTTCGTAGATTTTGCCAGAGTTTTCTAAAGTGGTTATGCTAATTTATGCTTCCACTAGCAGGGTGTGAGAGCTCCATATCCACATATGTGCTTATGTGCTTCAAATCTTTCTTTTTTCACATGAGAGAGCCGAGATTTAAAATGTTAAAAAGTTTCTTAATGTTACTTAGCTAAAAAGAAGAGTCCTTGTCTTAAACCTAGTTTTGCTGAACTGCAGTGATATTCTTTTCCTATGGGGTGACTAACAATTATTTGACCTCAGTTTACCACAATTTATCTCCTACCTTTCTGATAAATGAATGCCTCTTACCTTTTGTTGCCCTGGTATATTTCTACTTAATGTCCAACCCGGAGGAACCAGGAGCCCCTCGCTAACTCCATCAGCTCATAGGCTTCTCATCTCACTTTTGATTAGCTGAAATAACTTGCCATATGCATCACTTGAATGGATGCCTGGGGTCAGTATTTAATTTTGAACTCTTGTTAGTTTAATGCCCTGTCATAAAAGCATAGAATATTTTAGAGTATATATATCTTTCTTTGATATATACACTCCATATCAATACAGTTAGTGTTCACTAAAGGCTTGCTAAATTAGTGGACATCTAGATAACCTCAAGGTTAAAGGGGTTGTCTAAAATTTAAATGAGATAGGAGACCAATGTAAAGTCAAGTCAAGAAACAGAGAAAGTTATGAAGGAAATCCTGTTTATCTACATTTCAAGATGCCAGATACAGTTAATTCCAAATTAATGTGAGAGCTAAAGTTTATTTTACAAGTTTTTATCAAGTACTGATTGTGATAAATGTGATTCAATTTTTAAAAAGACCCTCAGATTATAAGTGAAAATGCTCCTTGAGTGAAATATAAGTTAAGAACAGTAAGTTATATGCTAATTCAAGATGAATGTTGAAAACTTTGTAGTGAATTAATGAAATAGAAAATATATGACATTAATTTCTCTCAATCATAAGGTCCAGGAAGAAAGGATTTTTTTTTTTAGTTCTGGAGAGAAGATTTTGTTTAATTCAAACATATTTGAGGGTATATACCAAATATCATTAGACTGTTCTAGGTGCTTTGATATGGATCCACAAAAAGAAGAAGAAATAATCCAAAGCTGTGAGAAACTCAAAGTAAACTATAGCCAGTTATTTATGTAGAAATATTTTATTTGTGCATAATATTTCTACAAAATGAGGGAATTTGTTGTTACACACTCATATATGCACACATTACAACAAGATGATTTGGTTCAGTTCTCTCTCTAACATCCCACACCCTTCTCCCTCTCCCTGGTCTCCTCTCCCTGCTGATCTTGCTTTGAGACATTGCAGTGTATATTAGGTTTATAAGATTGGACACTAAATGGTATTTACAAATAAATAATTGAAATATTTCATTATCAAAGCAATTCATTTTTCTGTTCCTATTTTACCCTGTGCTGTCCTGTTGTATAAAGATAACTTGCATCAAGTCTACTTTACAATGCAGGAATTGAGTCTGTACCCAGAGTCAGGGTGAGATCAAACCTTGAACATGTTGATGCTGGCATTAATGGTAAAGTGATCTTCCCCCTGGTTTGCAACTAGTAAGGACAAAGTGCTTAAGCAGAATTGCTGGGTTCAAACCAATATCTGCTGACCCGAACATTTACTTTCTCTGGTGCTTAAGTAATGATGAGGTTACTGACTTATGTGTGTAAATTTGGTTTTAATCAGTAAGATATGAAAAGGAAGTGAAAAGCAAACATTCAAAAATGAATAATAAACATAAAAGATGCTAGTTCTTAACAGTCACGACATTAAAAGTATAGTAATGAAATGCCAGTCCCCCCTATCAAACTGCCAAAAATTTTAGAATTAATAAAATCCAATACTGTGGAGCATGTGGAGAAAGGGCCAAATCAATATATTTTTGGTGAGAATATAATGGCTACAGCATTTTTTGAGGGTAATCAAAAATTAAAATACATCTATCCTTTCACTTAGCAATTTGTATCTAAAATATAAAATTTAAAACTATTTCCTGAAAATTTTAAGAATCTGTGTTATATATACATATGCATATAGTAGAATGATTTAAGTATGCATATTAGACCCAGTGTCATTTAAAATTACGAGAAATTTGAGAAAAGGTGGAAAACAGTTTAAATTACTCATAAACACTGTGTAGTCATTAAAAACAGATGCAGATATTTATACGTTGACAAAGAAGAGTGAAATCAGATTGCTAAATGTAAATGTTATGTTGTAAAAATATGTATATTATGTAATTTTCTATTTTATAAATTAAAACTATAAACACAGACTATTAGCAGAAAAAAGGGACTATGGGATGGGAGGAGGGAGAGAGGAGTGCTTGAGTGGGATATTGGCCATATTGTATTACTATCTTGCCTGCATGTGTGAACATGTAACAATGCCTATTGTTATGTACAACTTTAATGCACCAGTTAAAAAAGAGGGGGAAGCATTTATATACACAGTGTACCCTGTATATATGAAGTATAAATTCATCTTCCTATCTAATTTGTACATATCTATACCTACGTATCACCCTATATCCATATCTATATATTGCAAATGTAAAATTCTGGAACTGAAGGAGTGATGGAAATCTGCTTGGTTGAAAGAGGAAAAATAAAGCAGTCCTGCTGTTACATGAGGCTGGGTGGAAAGACACATGGAGAAAGAATCTGCAGCCAAGTCACCGGGAAGCACCGTTCTCGAAGCCATAGAGCCTTGGCATTCAGTGGGAAACGTCACAGCAACCCCCTCTTGAGTACCTGCTGCTTCTTCCCAGTGTTGCCCCAGATCTGCCTGATGTCACTTCTCCTGGGGATATCCTGTCACCATCTCACTGTGCCTCCTGACAGCTCCCAGTGCCTTGATAACCCCACTTTTAGTCCCATAAGGGATCCCAGCTTCCTTTAAATCCTTTTTTGACTCCTTTCCTGGCAGCCCAATCTGATTACTAGACTCTTCCCTCTTCTCTCTTCTCTCTTGTCAAGTAGCAGGTGTTGCTACTCTGGAGTCCTGGCAGTTCCTGCTTCCAGACAAGAAATCCTAATGTTTCCGAATGTTTATTCCTTTGGTTAGTGAAAGTTTAACAGCGTGTACATACATGTGTGTACCTTGATGCACGCATGTTCCTGTCTATTGTCTACCTACTTGTTTATCATCTCATTAGGTAAATCAGGAAAAGTTCTGGAAGTAACATGTAACATTTAAGCATCTATTAATCTGAAGTTTGTGAGTAGAGGAAGCATGATAGGAACATCACTGGCAATTTACCTATTATTAGAATTGTATTACTTTTTGATTCTAAAGTGCAGACAGAAATGAAGTTTTTAAACCAACTTATCAGCCAGTTTTTTCTCCTTTTACACACACACACACACACACACACACACACTCTTACATATCCTGTCCAAAAAAGCTAAACATCTTCACTTTAGATCATGAAAAATATAGGTATATGTAGTTAGTTCTTTAATTGTTCTCAAAATCCAAATCTATGCTGTGATTTCAAATGTATTTTTCAAAGGAAAATCACTAAAATAAGCGAATGACATAATTTTGCTGCTGTTTCTATTTTGCTTCTAGATATATACAATTACTGCTTGACAACACATTCATATTAATTCTATCTCAGTGTTTATACCTCTTTAACTCTACATAGCAATTGTTGGCTTCCCATACAATAGGAATGAAATTAGAGTGAAGGCTTGCTTGAGCAGGATTTAATAAAACTACTTTCAAAGTATAGTTCTTCCACACCAATACGGCAACAAAGAGTACGTGGATGAGAAAGAGAATTAGCTAGTAGAGAATAATGGACCATCCTTACTTCAATTAACTGCCCTTGCTGTACCTGCTTTTCTAAAAGGGAACACAGATGGAAAAGTAATTAATGCATAAACTAATTAGCAATCTCATTTGCCAATTGTACTTGATAAGTAAAACAGATTGCAGTAAATACTCAGCAGGTTGAAGCAAGGTGAGGCAAGTTGGGAGAGATGAAGAGATATTTAATGATTGGATTGGCAATAAACCATAAAACAAATTATGCATTTCCTTAAATATCATTTTAGCAAGGAGACACCAGAAAGTGGGTATTTGGCAACACATTTGATTTAATGCCAATAATTATCTTGCCCACACTCAACTTTTAGAAGAGCTCATTGAATTTATTAATATAAAAATAGCTACTCACTTTTTCTAGAATGAGAAATGTTTAACCCTAAAAGTCCACATAAAACTATAATTTTTTAAGTTGTGATTTCTCTTTGGAATCTTTAAGTCTGACTTCATTTCAATCAGGGAAAACATATTTATTGAATCTCTGTGTGCTCAAGGCAGTGTGATAATTCTGTCAATAGGATTTCCATATGGCTCAGTAAGACAATTACAAAAAATCAAAGAAACAAAGTTAGGATGTGGGATATACCATCTGACCCAAATCACTTTCCTCTCAATATTTATTACACAGAATTTAGCTGCTGGCCCTTTCTCTTATTTAAGGATGAAATGTATGCAAAAATGAGAGAAACCTCAGGATAACAACAGCTGACAACTATGGCTTCCTGTGAGAAACAGCTAGAAAGGATTATAAGCACCCTGTGGGCAGTCTTCCACTGCAGTTCTCGTTTTAAAAATTCTTAGCAACATTGAACTATTTTCCTGGGTATATAATGCTTAAGCTAACAATGAAACACATTGATTTATAGGCCAATAACTTTTCTCTGAGGAAGGTCATCACAGTAGTGTGAGAGGGTTTAAAGAGGATAGACAGGGACATTCAGTTGAAATGATGTGGAGTGTCAGGTATGATGTCTTACACCTGTAATCTCAGCAACTTAAGAGGCTGTGGCAGAAGGATCGAAAGTTCAAGATCAACCACAGAAACTTAGTGAGATCCTAAGTAACGTAGAGAGACTGTTTCAAAATTAAAAATAAAAAAAATATATATATATATAAATGAAAAGGGCTTGGGATGTGACTCAGTGGTTTAAGTGTCTGGGGTTCAATTCCCACTACCAAAAATTAAAAAAAAAACCCAGAAATAAAGTTGAGTTAATAGTCAAAGTCTTCTTCTCTTTTTTATTTTCCTTGGTTCAACCTGTTTCTCTCTCCTTCTCTTCCTCTGTTCTCCTCTCCTCTGTGTGCTTTATTTCCTCTTTATCTTCTTCCCTCCCTTGCACCTTTCTTCAATGTATCCTCCCTCCCTACCTCCATTTCTTCCTTCCTTCCTTTCTTCCTTTGTTCCTTCCTCTCATTGCCAGTAGAGTAATATTAAAAATTCAAGAAGCATAAATCCATCAGGAAGAACACACTTCACATTTTTTTCACTTGACATGGAGCAAACTTCTAAAATTCCATAAAGCCACTCAGTGTCACAATATTTTGAGAAAATCTGCAAAATACTGTAATACCGTGAAGCTATTTTCTTCTAACAGAAACTGGAAAGACTGTTATGCCATTTGAGGGCAGGGAGATATAGTAGTACATTGGACTGTTTGGTGCACATAGGAATTGTAGTATCTTTGACTCCTGAACCTAGAAACCGACACCTTCAATCACTATGATAACACAGAAAGGCCCAAGACATTCTACATTGCCATCACCACATGACAACGGACAGTGCCCCATTCAAAGCACCACTAGTGCTTAAAGAATAAAGATTTGCTTTATGCTCACATTTTCATGCTTAATGGCTGTTTAAATATTTCTTTTTTCTAAAATCATAGAAGAAAGTCACATCTTCACAGAGTCCTTATGAAGTTAACTATGACAATATGTGCCAAAGCAGTTTTGTTCATTTAAAAGAGGTAAACACATGCAGGATGCAATTTTAACTTGCCTAAACTTCAAATATAGTTTTATGTTGTTATTTATATTTTAATAGGTAAAGCTATGGTGAAAAAAGGGTAAGATTCCTTTTATTTTCTGGGGACTCATATGCAAGGAATCCACTGTTTCATCCAGGAGGAAATTAATTTAATTGTTCCAACTGTGCTTTGGAGAACCCAAAACCCAGAATGGTACAGGTAAATGCTAGACTAGAAAGATATATAGCTCCATGTTCTAAGCTCTGCCTACAGCAGAGTAGGCTTGCCACTATATATGTATTTTTTATACATAAAGAAAAAGGGGGAGAGTGAAAGAGAGAGAAAGAGAGAATAAATTTTATTTATTTTTCCATCTGATTTTTGTTTCTCTGACACTTAGTTGTGTATGTGGGGCTGGGGTTCAAACCTGGGTCCTTGTGCATGCCAGGCAAGTGCTCCATCCACAGAGCCACGATGTTTTAAAATAGGAAAATTCTTCTTATCTTTGAATGAAAAGTTGTATACTCTTAAAAGTTTTCACAAATATTTTTATGGAGCCTGTATCTACTATAATTTTTCCCTAATTATAGTGCAAACTAATTGTACAAAGAAATCTGTCCGTAAGTTTTTGGCTGTGTAGTGAAATCCTCTCATGGCTAACATTAAAAAAAATCACGGTTGACATTTGGTCTATAGTCCCCTGGAGCCTTTGCCATGGAAATGTGCTTATATAAAGGGGGTTATACTCTGTATACCCAACAGTACACACTGCACTTCTTGCGACATCTATGTACAGTTTATCTCAACCATTTATGATTACAGAGCATATAATAAAAGCCTTTTCTTTGTAGCTATTTTATCTGCATTAAATTCCTCATTGCACACACAAATTGACCAGTGCAATTCTTTCTTTCATATACTGATTGCTCAATAAAAGACATGTTGATTGAGGGAATTAAAAATGAGAAAAGGAAATAATGGTGTAAATAATCTGATATGGATGAAGAGAAATGTTTATATATGAGTTAAAATTACAGGTATCAACCAGTCCATTTTGATTAATAATAGGAATATACATGTGTAGGTATATTTTACATTTTCAGAGTGACTGTACCAGAATTGTCTGCTTTAGTCTTCAGAATTCTCTATTTGGTTTGTAGCCTAAATACTGTCATCCTTATTTTACAAATCAGGAAACCCAGATCATGAAAAAAGGAGGAAGTGGCATTTCTGGATCCTTAACTCAGATGTTTTGAATCTTTCTTTGGATATATAACATAGCAGTGTAATCATTGGAATATGTGTATATTTAAAAAGTAGTTGATATTTGGAGTTTGAGGATTGACTACCAACAACCATAGTATTTTATTGTTATTATTATCATTTTGGTATTAAACTCAGAGCTCATACCTGTTAAGTACATGTTCTATCACTGAGCTACATCCCCAGCTCCTTTAAGTTTTTAAACTCTCATATACGGATTGAAATTAATCTTTTACCAAAAGTATTTAATAACAGTAAAAACAGTGGCAAACATATCTGCACACACAACATTAAGTGTACAGTTCAAAAAGAAACCTCATTTAAACTTTTTTTTTAAAGAAAGAGGAGACAGTGAGAGAAAGAGGGACAGAGAGAATCTGCTCTGAGACTTCGTTGCCTACGTGGTGCTGGGGTATGAACTGACGCACTTGAGCATGCCAGGCAAGCACCGCAAATGCTGAGCCAACGCTCCAGCCCTCATTTAAACTTTAATAATTGTACTGTAGCTAGCTAATATTTGCTATGCTTTGAAAATGGGCCAATCAATATGCTAAACACCTTACATGCATTAAGTTTTAACCAATTATGCTGATAAAATTTGCATCAATATTGCTTACTACACTTTACTGATGAAGACAAAGCTCAGAAAGATTAAATTTATCCAAGGTCATTCATTCAATAGAGAAGAGCCAAATTGTGGATTTGTGTGAAAGAAATAATACTATTGTATGATACTTCTCATTGACAAAACACTCTAAGTTGGATGTATAGGAATTTACAATAGATACCTTTATCTGGATCCTAAGGGAAATCTTAGGGTGAGGCCTTTCTATAAATGTTCACTATTTTGCTTAAATCAAGAACCAATAAGCACAAAATAGCTCAATGGCAAAAGAAAAAAAATAGAATGTTCTATCAATTTAGTCACAAGACAATTTAGTATCTACTTTGTACTAAGCACTTTAGAGATGCAGACATTGCTCTTATAAGAATTCTGTTTTCAGTTACTATGGAATTGAAGATATAACAAGTGTGGTCATTCATTGCGTTAGTCAGTTTTTCATCCTTGTAACAAAAATATCTGACAAGAATTACTGAGAGGAGGACAAGTTTATTTTGAGTTCACAATTAAGAGGTTGAGAGGTTCAGTCTGTGGTCTGCTGTTTCCTTTACTCTGAGCCCTAGGTGAGGTAGCACATCATGGTGGAAGAGTGTGGTGGAGGGAGGCTTCTTTAATCATGGTGGCCAGGAAGCAGAGAGAGCAAAAGGGGCTTCAGGGAGGATAGAACCTTCTAGGGCACACTCCCAGTGATTCACCTCTTGCAGTCATAGACTACCAACCTACACTTACCACCAGTCCATTCAAATTAGGATGGAATGATTATGTTATAGCTCTCATAACTCAATAATTTTATCCCCAACCTTCCCTGAATGAACCAGGAGTTACTGGGGGACACCTCATACTTAAACCATAACACCCATATTCTCTTTACGTGTGTATTCCTCAGTTTATCAAATGTGGAAGTTAGAGTGGTTTTTATGGCTTAGGTATTGTGGAGTATTCTGTGTTTGTTAAGGCTTGTGACACTTCATATAGCAATTATTACATATAGAGTAGAAAAAGTGCATTATTCCATTTCATTATATTATTATTTATAATGAGAATAAATCTAATCTTTGGTTGTCATTTTTCTTCTTAATCCGCACTTCATTATCATTTCCTTTCATATTATTCAATGCATTTTTTCTTTTTTACTATGCAAAGGTTGACACAGAGACTGGCAAATCTAGTCTTATATAAAATTTCTTATTTAATAGAGGTCAGAAAAAAGCACGACATTTTCCTTCAGTTTTTCATAAGTGGACTGCAAGACTTTCTGGGGAATATCTCTTGAAGAGCCAAATCAGATGTTGTAAAATGTCTTCTATACGGTGATAAAAACTTTCCTAAAGCTTCTTAAATTTTAATAGCAGAGCTATATCATATTAACACCAAGACTAGTGTATTAAAGTAACATTACTGTTCTTGACATACAAAGTCCATGATCCAGTAAATTCTAGTAGCTTCAATTCCTGGTTTGAGCATCAACCTGCAGTTTGTAAAGGTGAAGGCCCAGCATGGGGAATAATATATATTCACCAATAGGCACTGGCAAGCCAGCCCCACAAGGTTATGAGTTACAAATTTCAGCAATTGTCAGAAGCATCCGTTAAGAGTCCACAGTGCATAGAGCAATGCATTTCATGCTCCATGGGGGACAAAGAATAAACAGTTGATGGGGACTTCACCTTACGGCAACTTATGAGTTTTTAGAAAGAACCCACAAACCAAGTTGAGATTATATTAGATGGCTTCTAATATTTTCCCCACTCTTTCTGATAATCCTCTACAATTTTCATCTCTTATATATATATTTTTAAGAGGGAAAGACAGTGAGAAAGAGAGAGAGAGAGAGAGAGAGAGAATCAAATTTTTATTGAGTTTTTCACATGGCCTTCATTGCTCCGACACCTAGTTGTGTGCATGGTGCTGGGGTTTGAACCCGTGTACTCACACATGCTGGGCAAGCGCCGTAACCGCCGAGCCACCACTCCAGCCCCTTTTATATATTTTTTAATTCAATTTTGTCTGGCAAAAAAATAATTTAAGATGTTTTTCATAAGGACTCATTTAATCTTGAAGACTTAAAAATAAGTAGAAAATTATACAAGAATCTGAACTGAATCTGACTTTCTTTCTTTCTTTGTTATTTTTTTAAAAAACATGTTTTTTGGGGTTTTTTTTGTTTTGTTTTTTTTTGGTAAATTGAATCCAGGACACTCTACCACTGACCTACAACTCCAGTTTTTTTTTTTGTTTTGTTTTGTTTTTTTTACAATTTTTTAAAAATTTTACAACGGGGTTTTTCTAAATTGACTGGGCTGATCTGAAACTTGTGATCCTCCTGCCTCAACTTCCTAAACTGCTAGAATTAAAGGTGTGCACCACAATGTTCACTTTTACTTATGGCTGAGAGAGTTGAAGATTTTTAACATTTATCACTGGAGTGGGGGTTAGAGAGGAAGAAAAGGAAGTAAAGCAATATTCTGAGATTTTTCTTCCAAAGCCCAGCTTGATTGTTGCTTTGAGAAAGATAGCTCAGAAATTTAGGAATTCTGTGTAATTTGATGTTGACCCAAATCAGGAAAAAAATAATTATATAGTGAAAAAACATCCTTGGAAGCTTCCTAATAGTAGAGGAAGAGTAGAAACATGATTTATGTTCCCTTGTGACTCTACAGTTTTCTCCAATGCTGCACAATATTCAGAGTGATTCTCTGTTTGGGCAACAAGGGTTAAATTGGAGAATTGCTCTTGATATACCAAATCAGTTTGTCTCAGTGTGTGTTCTGTTGCTATAACACAATAACTGAGATTGGATAATTTATAGAAAATAGAGACTTATTTTGGCTCGTGTTTTTAAAGGAAGTACAAGAGCATCTGCAAGGTCAAGCTGACACTTAAAAAAGTGAGGAAAGAGAATCAATCCCCATGGTATCTAATCCATCCTTATGAGAACTGCAGCATCCATTCACGAGTGCTCCATCCCAGTGACCCAAACGGGCCTCACCCACCAGCACTGCCACATTGAGGGATTCAGTTTCCAGCACATGACCTTTCCATGATTCTCAATCTGTAGCACAGACTTTTTTTTCCCCAGTGGAATTTTCTATTTGGTTAGAAAATACTTTGTTTTATCTCCATTATTTGTTACAGATAAATATGATGAACAAGATTTATAAGATCACATTTTTTCAACCTTTGGATAATGCTGACAAAACATTTTCCATAGCGAGAACTATTGGCATGACTATGTTTTAGAAGGCTGATTTTTGGAGGGTTGGCAGAGGTTCTGGAGTTGGATGTAGAAAGTGAAAGTCATCCATGCCCCTGGCTTGTGGAATTACCATTGCTCACATCATTCTCTGGTTAAATAAAAGGAAGGTCTTCAGTTCTGCAGAGTCGACACTTTCTTGGCATCAAATTCCATACATTATTTATAGGTGGACATTAATTTAAAGTCCTTCGAGTGACATAAGAGAAAATGTCTTTAAGAGGAATTTTGTAGAAGATATGAGTGAATTTTTCATATGGTTCTTCTTTTCTAGTATGCCTCTGAAAGTGGTAAGGGTTGGAGAGTGAATTCCCTTTTAGTACAGAGTATTTGTGCATTGCCATTATATCAGGATGAGAGTTCAGAAAGCCCAGAGTCCCTCATAAGCCAATAGCTTACAATCATGGATTGGGTCAATTTATTTTTTTTATAAAGAAGTTTATTTGTTGAACAAACAAGGTATTAACAAAATAATATAATATATATTATATAAGATTTATCCCCAAGAGTCCTCCCCAATTACCTACCCTTATCGCTTCCCCACTCCTTTCCAACACATCTCTATGAATGCCTTAGGTTGTATGTCATTACACCTTATCCAGATTTAAAACATGAGGTTTTACCTCCTTTCTCAATAGCCAGGGTCTAGCTCCAGCCTCCATAGATGAATAAAAACATTCAACCCTTGGTACTCTGGGTTATGCTTATTTCACTAAGCATAATTTCTTCCATAGCCATCCATTTACCTTCAAAGGCTGCAATATCATTGTTTCTAATTTCTGAGTAGAACTCCATGGTATAAATGTATCACAGCTTTTGGATCCATTCAACCAGTGAGGGATATCTGAGTTGTTTCCATAATTTAGCTAACGTAAATTGAGCTGCTATGAACACTAATTTTATTGTGTCGCTGTAATGTGCCGAGTCTAAATCCCCTGGAAAAATACCCAGGAGAGGAATAGCAGGATCATATGGTGGGCTCATCTCTAATTTTTTGAGGATTCTCCACACTGCTTTCCAGAGGGCTGTACCAGTCTGCAGTTCCACCAACAGTGTGCTAGTGTGCCTATCTCTCCAAAACCCCTCCAGCATCTATTATTGTTCATTTTCTTCATTTTTGCCAATCTGACTGGCATGAGGTGATATCTTAATGTAGTTTTCATTTGCATTTCTCTGATTACTAGTGATTTGGAACACTTTCTCATGTATTCATTGGCTTGATCAATGTCCTCTGTTGAGAAGTTTCTATTTACCTCTTTGGCTCATTGATTGATTGGGTTGTTTGTATTTTTGAAATTGAGATTTTTGAGGATTTTGTAGATTCTAGATATGAGACCCCTGTCAGAGGAATCACAGCACATGATTCTTTCCAATTCCGTAGGAAACCTCTTGACTCTTTTGATTATTTCCTTGGCAGTACAAAAGCTTTTTAGCTTTATGGCATACCATTCACTGATTTTTGACTTTACTTCCTTCACTTTAGGAGACATGTTGAGAAAGTCTTTGCCTACTCCCAAATGCTGAAGTGTTGGACCTAATTTGTCTTCCATCAGTTGCAAGGTAGCTTGTTTAATTCCTAGCCCCTTGATCCATTTTGATTTAATTCTCGTGCAAGGAGAAAGATATGGATCTAAATTGTTTGTTTGTTTTAATTAGAGAAGAAAGGAAGAAGCTGGTCATTCAATGAGTGCTGCTAAGTGTGCTAGGTAATGGGTAAGCTCTTTTCTCAATTGATGTCACTTTATCAACACATGGATCTTAAAGGAAATTTTCACACTTTTCCTTTTCAGAAGTGAGTTTATAGGTTCAGAGAGGGAGTGTTACTTGCCAAGATCATGTCATGAATAATACTTACATTAACGTTTGAATACAAATATACAGGGCATTAAAATTCAGACACTTTCTGCAACAGAATGGTTGACTTTATGATAACCAAAGGTTTTCCCATTTTGGAGTCTCCTATGACATCTGCCTTTCAGTGTAATACTCTTCATATTTATTTTATTCACTGATAATAGATTGTAAATCGTTCTGAGAATAGACTGTATGCTATTCTCCTATTCCTTTCCCTTACAATTTCTGCCTGAGGGCTGTGCATACATAACACAATAAAACCTCTCTCCACTTGAAGTATCTTCCTTCTTTGTCAACTTAAGAGAATCCAGATGTGATGTTTCTAAGGGAGACTTGCTAACATTTATTTGTTGAAAACAATTTTGTACAGAGAAATTGTACATGAGCAATTATAAATCAATATGTCAATCCATTTAAATTTAAAGTAGTTAGAATTTGTCACTTTTGGGTGGAGGAAGGACTTAGTGAAATATACGTTACATGCCAGGCTTTGAAAAGAGAGAAAGTGGATTGCTGGAGGATGGGAGAACTCAATTTAATGACTTTATATTCCACTCTGAAATTGTTAGAAGACTGATTCATGTTTTTGTAAAAAAGTGATCTGTAAAAAGTGACCAATGCAAAGTTCACTATGATAATTAGATGAGTACCATGAGCGAGATTGCTGACAACAGTCACTTTTCTGAATACCTCCTCTCTGTCAGATACTGTGGAATGTCATTTGGAAATGCTTTAATTTATTCTTCAAAGCAATAAACAAGGCAATTATTTTTTGCCCGTTTTACTGATAATTTATTTTTGTGTTAGAAACTACATTTTCTATCCAAAATGGTAATCAGCGGCAAAGGCAGGGTTTACAAATAGGTCTACATGACTTCAAAATTTACTCTCATCTTGGAAAACAATGTCATATTATGAAGAACCCCTGCTTTGTAACCAACTGCCTAGATTAGCTTTCTAGGTCCATTTGCAGCAGAGGGGGGTGTTATCTACATAACTCCAGTTCTCTACCTTTCAGCTTTCCATATATAAGGTGGGGGAAGATGGGAAAATGAAACTGTTTACACATAAGTTATGCAATCTTAATACCTAGTAAGTATTGAAAAATACAGATGATGATGATGATGATGATGATGATGATGATGAAAGCATTGATGGTGATGAGGAGGATGAAACCATTAACCATGTATTCATATTGAAATCTCTGGTATCTTGCACAGAGCTTGGACCACATTTTATTCCCTTTGGGCAAGACAAGGCTAAGCATGCAGCATATATTAAAGAAATGTTTGCGGAATGAACACTGAGAGGCTGTAAAACATTCTGAGTCTTATTTGTACTTTATTCTTACTTCTCTGGACTTCATGCCTATAACCAGACCATAAACTGAGGTTTAGTAGAAATCTCATGAATGCTATGATCTGTGGTTTTTTTTTAAAGAAAGAAGGACAGTGCATGTGTGTGTGTGTGTGTGTGTGTGAGAGAGAGAGAGAGAGAGAGAGAGAGAGAATCATTTTTTATTGAGTTTTTTCACATGGCTTTCGTTGCTCTAACACTTAGTTATGTACGTGGTGCTGGGGTTTGAACTCGTGTACTCGCGTATGCCGAGCCCACCGCTCCAGCCCCCAAGATCTGTGTTTTAAAGAAAGTATTTCCAGATATTTAAAATTTAAACAATCTCATCTTGGCTAGTATATTTTAAAATTTGTAATGTATACCATCATAATTAATAATTTGTAGAAGAGAAAATGGGAAGGTGTTTCATTGAGAGTTATAATTCTTCTTTCAGGCAGTGAGCAGGAAAACAGAGAGGAATATTGGAAAGGTGAGATATAAAAGACAGAATTTTCTTACTAAATCTTTTTAGAAAATTCATTTGATACATTAATTCAGAATTTTGTTTCTGTTCCTTCCTGAGTTCTGTAACTTTTTATATACTTTAGCTTCATGGAAAGCAAAACCTTCCCAGTTCCTATCAAAAGATGGAGAATTTTATTTGGAGAATAAAACAGTTGAACGTGAAATTTTATAATTTCTGCCAAATAAACTTTGTTGGAGAAGAAACACTCCCTCTTCTGAGTGCTGAAGGGATTTTGAAAGTACTTCATAGACTGACCCTTGTTTAATTGTTGTGCCAACAGGGAATTCTTATAAAGAATGCAACAAATGGTCATTTTCTCATAATGAGGATAGTTTTTCAGTATGGATATTCCACTCAGTGTCATTCTGTGTCCCAAAAGAATTCTCCAGATGTCTAAATTCTGTGTTAATTGGCTTAATGCCTATTTTAATGGACAAATATGTTTTCCTTCTTCTATTTCTCTCTTTCTGAATTCATTCCCCAGCTCTCATTTTGCCCCTTCCCCATCTCAATCCCTTCTTCTCTTCCGGACTTTGTCCAGGACACTCTCACAGGTTTGGGGTAAGTGAAGATGAGTGTCAACAATCTTTTCTTCCTGCAGAGGAAGAAAGGCAAGAGACAAGAAAAATAGACTTACATGCTGCGATGGTCAATTTTAGATGGCAGTGTGACAGTACTGAATTACCAACATCTAGAGAACTGGTAAAGCATTAGTTTTGAGTATGTTTCTGTGGATGTTTCCAGGGGAAACATGTGAGTTAATGGACTTGGAGGGAGTGGGCACCATCCAAGTGGCTGGGTCCCTGGATGGTAGAGGAATAGAACAGGAAAGCATATCTCTTTCTCCTGGAGGTAGGATTCACCGTCATCCAGCCTTGGACTTCGGGACCCCAGGTTCTCTGGTCTTAGGGTTCCAGTTCCTCACCCAACGCTGTGCTCAGGCCTTGGCTTCACACAGGTAAGTACACCCTTGTTTTCCTTGGCTCTGGGGATTTAGACATAGAATAAGTCTACATCCCAGGATCTTCAGCTTGCAGATGGTCTTTTGTATGCCTTCTAGCCTATATAATCACATGAGCCAATTTCCCTAATAAATCCCTTATTACAAGTAGATGATAGATAGGTGGATAATAGATAGAAATATACATACAACACTAGTTAGAAACTTTTTATTTTGTCTCTCAGGAGAACACTGACTGAGACACATGTTGATGGAAGTGCAGGACAATTTACCACAAGAATGTAGAGAGATATGGAAAGCTGAGCAAAATTACTATTTCTTTAAATCCAGCTTTATATTTTTTGACTCCCTTCCTCCTCCCCCTAAGGTCATGGAGACATCCTATTTGTATAAAAAAGTAAGTCAAGTATGTTTTTATCTCTCTACTCATTGTAGTTCAAGTTTCCATGATGTTAGACACAGATAATCAAAAAAGGCTCTTCCTTTGTATATTTCTTTCCTTGGATTTCTGGGATACTATGCTCTTCATTTTCTATCCTAGCTTACTGTTAGTTAAGAATCTCCAGAAAAACAGAACCAAGAAATTTATTATATGAATTTGCTCATGTATTGGAGGCTGAGAATTTCTGTGGTCATTCATCTTTATGCTGGAGAACCAGGAAGCCAGTGGTGTGATGAAGTCCAAGTTGAAGGCTTGAGACATCAAGACGCTATGGTGAAGTCTTAGCCTGAGCCCAGAGGTCAAAGGCCCAATAACTATAGGTGCTGAGTGTGAGAGGGCAGAAGATAGGTGTCCTTGGTCAAACCAAAGAAGCTGATTAGCCATTCCTCCATCTTTTTATTTCCTTAGAATGTGAACAGACCAGATTGTGTCTACCCATATTCGTGAGGGTAATCTGCCAGCTTTATACATGCATCCTGCATAATGATTTGTCAGCTGTGTGGGCACCCCTTAGGCTAGTCAAATGATACGTATGCTAATTCGTTGTTCCTCCTTTTCCCAAATCTCTTTTGCTGGATTCTCCTCACTTTACATCTTATATATTTAAAAACCAAGAGCTCACTTTCAGACCTCTTTTCTACTTATCTTCTGTATCTTCTACACCATCTCGGTCTTATTTATCTTCAATATTAATGATACTGTTAATATTGCTATACATACAGCCCAGACTTCTTTTCTGAAATATTTTTGTCTCTGTTTTGTTCTCCCCCTAGTACTTAATTCCTTTAACTATGTTATTGAGCAACTATTTTGCTTATTTTCAATAGCTTAATATTTAAATAGAAGTTTTACCGGAAGAGAGCTTTGTGTCAATTGCTCACAGCTAATCCTAGGGGTTGGAATAATGCTAGCTCAGAGTAGGCAGTTGTCGCTCCCCGCAGGGTTCTGGAGCGGGGAGC
>PVKS010033516.1:0-21661 GCA_004027875.1 Aplodontia rufa
ATTGCCATCCATTTACCTTCAATAGATGCAATACCATTGTTTCTCATAGTTGAGTAGAACTCCTTTGTATATAAATACCAAAGGAATTCTTGATTTATGATCTATTTGTTGTTGCCTGCTGCTGTTGTTATTGTGACTGTTGTCGTCTCTAGCATTCCTATTTAACTTTTTCTTATACTTTCAATTTCCACTGAAATTCCCTAATATTTTCATGTATTTTATCTATGTTTTCCACTATATCCTCCAACATATTAACTATAATTACTTTAAAATGACTGACAGTTCAAACATCTTGGTCATCTCTGAGTCTGATGCTGTTGATTGCTTTGTCTCTTGGCAATGGACTTCTCAACTAATTCTTCGTATGTCTCATTATTTGTAATGAATGCCAAATATGTATGTAGAGCAATAAAACTAATAGTATTTCTGCTTGGAAGGAGTGTGTTCTTTGGTTGGGTTATTGGTACAAGGGATCGAGTCAGCCTAGCAAATGTAATACAACAGAGGCTAGAAGAGTAGGTCCATGCAGCTCAACCACTCTCCTCAGCCTTTGCTTCTCCTCCAGTAACAATGAGTATTTCCTTATTCCCTGAGAGTTCTAAGTGGCTGCCCAGTAGTTTATGTACATGACTCTGTATGAGATAAGAATCCAGAATGAAGGGTGAGATTTTTTATTTTCTTTTAATGGCCAGTCCTCTCTTTCTTTATCTGCATTCATGAGGATGACTTTCACTGTCTCTTACTCACTAGTGTTCTTGTGAGCACCTGACAAAGATTTCTAAGAAAAGAACCTGGGAGCTGTGCACAGTAGTGCACGTCTATAATCCCAGCAGCTCAGGAGGCTACGGCAGGATGATCACAAGTTCAAAGCGAGCCTCAACAAATAGGGAGGCCCTAGGCAACTTACCAAGACCCTATCTCAAAATAAAAAATTAAAAATGGGCTGGGGTGTGGCTCAGTGGTTAAACGATCCTGGATTCAATTCCTGATTTAAAAAAAAATAGAGCCTGGGAATAAGTACAACAAACTCCTTTTATTTCATGGGGTCTCTGAGGTTCTCTTCTTTCATGCTAGCCTATGCTCAGCCTAAAGCAGCTCATTAAAATGTTAGTTGATTTCTTTTTACCCATTTATACAGCAGCCTTCACTCTTCCTGAGAGATGAGACAGTCTCCGTGGCAGTCTCTCCTTGGAGGAACTTCTCCTTTCTTGGAATTCAGACTGTTCTGTTTGCTTGCTCTGTGACCTCGCCTTTTTAACATAACCAAAAACAATCACAATTTTGTGTTTTGTGTATTTTCTTCTCATTGTTAGAATTGGAGTGATGCTCTTTCCAGCTTTCCGCATGCTGAGTAGAAGCCCAACTTCTCATCTGAATCTGTTCAGGTTACTATAACAAAATGCCATATGCTGGGTGAGTTATAAATAACCAAAATTTATTTCTCACAGGTCTGAAGATCAGTGAGTCCTAGGATCAAGCCTTTGCAGATTTAGTGTCTGCTTTCTGGGCCTGATTTATAGGTCATAACCAGCATCTTCTATGTCCTCATATAGTACAAGAGGCGAAGTGACTCTCTTAAACCCTTTTTAAAGGTCCCTAACCCTAATCCCATTCCTGATGTCTCCCCCTTCATGACCTCATTACCTCCAAAAGACCCCACCTGCTAATACTATCACCTTAGGGGTTTGAATTTCAACACATGAATTTTTAGGGACAAAAATATTCAGAACATAGCATTCCTTTGTGCTTTTTCAGACTAATAATGATAAGAGCTGATACTTACTGTGTAATTATGTGCCTGTCATAGTACTCACTAGGAGTTTGCATGGATCAGCTCATCGAATCCTCATCATTTTTCACAGGCATTTTCTTGGTTGGGAAACCAAGGCACAGAGTGGTTAAGTCACTTTCCCAAGGTCTTGCAGCTAAGTGGGGGGAACTGGATACAGACCCCAGCATTCTGATGATACTGAACTGTGGAATATAGTAATTTTTTAAAGAGAGAGAGAGAACTGAGAGAAGGACAGAGCTAATTTTATTTATCTTTCATCTGGTTTTTATTATTCTAACATTTAGTTGTGAATGTGGTGCTGGAGATTGAACCTGGGTCCTTTTGCATGACAGTCAAGCAATCTACCACTGAGCCACTGCTCCAGCCCTGGACTGTACTCTTGAGGACAGGGACAAGTTATCTGTCATTCCAGATTCTGTTACATGGCCTCATTCAGAGAAGGTTTCAGTGGATGTTTGTTGAAGGAAAGAATTAATTGCCTTTCTTTTGCCCCTGAAAGTTGAAGCAGGGTTTGGGAGCAGCGGTCTGGGGCTGGGTTACCATCTTCTAGTCACACACAGGAACTGTGGGTCACAACACCATGAGAAAAGTCCCCCGTACCTTCAATAATCACCTTCCTATGCTGAACAAGTCAACCCATGACAAGAAAGCAATGATAAATGACTTCTTTGCCAAGTACTGCCTGCTTGATTAGGAGGAAATATGGTTCGTATTTTATATGATTTTCTCTAAGCTTCAACCCCAAGGACTGAAAGTTCAGACTCTATCAAGCTATGGTTTCACACTGTGTCTCCTTAAGTCCTCTCACTGTGATTAAGCAATAAAACCTTAAAGGGCAAAATCTATAAATTGTACTTCTCTGTATCCCACACAGTCCCCAGCACAAAGCTCTACAAATACCTCTTGAATGAAGAAATGAAAAAGATTAAGTTAACTGCTCCAGTGCTGCAGTCAACATAACCCATCTCAGAGTGCTATTCTTCCACTGAAAGCTGGGAATTTTTAGGATACATGTAATTCAAAGACTTGGCACCAAATTCTTTTAGAGGTAATTCAGTTTTATCTAAGATAGATGTTCTAACTCTTTGTACTTGATATTCTCCTTCTGATTTTCACTCTGAAAGACTGCTGGCCTTGGGAAATATAAAATCTAGGGTTTTATCTAAATTTTGCCATTTATTTTTCACATGACATTAATAAATAAGGATAACGATATCTCAGATATTTGGCTGGCTTATTGTGAAAACTGAATGAGTTAACAAATGCTAAGTCACCTTAGTTATTATAAAGTACTGTAAAAATGCCTTATTTTTATTATAGCTGTTCCCATTTGGGCCAGTAGATTTAAATACTCTAATAATTTCAATAATAATACCATCAACTAATTTTTATTTAAGGCTTACAGGGTTCTAGGCTGCAATATAACTTAACCCTCAAAATTCCTATGATAGGCCTCATGGAATAAGGAAACGAGACTCATCAAGGCTTAAGAGCTCAATTAAGTTCAGAGTTGGTAAATTACAGGGTTTGGATTCAAGCCCAGGAAGTCTGAGTCCAGACTACTACTACTGAGTACAGAACTCATGTCTCCTAAGTGAAAGCAGAGATGTTGCTTGAATCCCGCTGTAAGAAAGATAGCTGGAGAGAGGAATCATTGATGTGTTCTGCTTTGGACTCATCTTCACATTGTGCCCAGGTGATGTCCTCAACCCTTGTTGTGTCAGTCCTCATCGAGGTGCTAGCAGCACAGAAACCTTCATCTTCACGGACTCTGGATCCATCTAGCCTCCCAACTGCAGTAGCATTCATTTAGCAAAACCCACTGAGCATCTACATGTCAGGCCTGAACTAGAAGTTAGAAAAAGCATAAGACAAATGAGAGACCTGATCTGATGGAGTTTATATTAGGAGGTCAATGACAAAAACAAATTCATTAAAACATAATCACTTCATAAAATATTATATTGTATGAATAGATCATTATTCATTCAAACAGTCACCAACTGAATGGGCATTTTGGTACTTTCTGATCTTTTATAATTATATACAGTGATGTATTGATTCACTATTTACATAAACCAATATGCAAATATGAACAAGAACCTCTAAAATAAAACCTAGAGATGGAATTCCTGGGTCAAAAGCTATGTGCATTTCAAATTTTGATAGAAATTACAAAATACTCCAACATACAAATTGCACCAAAATGTGATACCACCAAAAATACATGAAAATTCCTACTATTTCATATCTTCTCTCCCATAAATGTGAAATGAAATCACATATAAAAACTGTATAGACAAAAAAATTAACCTCTCTAATCTTCTGTGTGCTTTATGATTGCAACAAAGAGGAAAGGAAGGACTCAGGAAGTATTTCAGTGGTTGAATCAATCAGACTTAGCGCTCATTTGGATAGAGTGGGAAAAGATGAAAGGAAACTTAACCTTGGATTGCTCTGCAACTGAATAGATGATCACGTTACTAACAAAGGTCCAAAAGGCAGGATGAAATGCAATTTTTGGAGGACAGGTAATAAGTTTAGTTTTTGACACACTGAATCAGAGGGGCGTATGCATCTGGATAGACAGTAATATATTGAGCAACTGGGTCCACCAGGAAAGTGAAAAAAAAAAGGTCTTTGCCTTTGGTTTGTCTGATTTTTAACCCATAGCGTACTTAATACCATTCTAGGAGCATCATAACTGCACAATAGCCAGGGATCTTTGTGATCAGCCAATAACTGGACAAAGAGATAGGACCTGATTTTTTACAATGCAAAAAAGCAAACAATTCTGCAAACAACTGTGGCTGATTCTCCTCCCTTGTTTACAGCTATAATACCCTAAATGTTACCTTTATTTCCTTTTCTTATTACTATTCAAGGGCTCAGGTCCCCACGAGGCTTTTAGATGGCTGGAGGTATGCCTTTGAAACCAAAAAAAGAACAACTGTACATAAAGTTGCTTCCTGCATTAGGAACAAGCTACCCACTCTCCAAGGTGGTTATCCTGGGTCACCAGGGTAGTTTTCCACTTACCTGTCACTGCATAACAAACCACCCAAAGTTTCGTTGCTGACAAACCACAACATTGTTTGTTTGGTTTTTTTCTCACCAATCAGAAATCTGAGTGTGGTTCGTGGGCAACCAGTCTCTGCTCTACCTGGTTATCAGCTGGGGTGGCATGGAGACTGAGAGCTGCAGTCATCTGAAACCTCATCCATTGGCAGGTCTTACAGATGATGTAATACTGGTTCTTAGCTGATACTCCAACTAGAGCCACAGACTTCCATGTGGCTGCCTGGCTTTCTCAAAACATGGTGCCTAAATTTCAAAGGTGAGCATCATCCCAAAAGAAGGAGACTGGTGGAATCACGCTGCCTTTTCTAACATACCCTAGGAAGCCAACTAAGTCACTTTTACCACATTCCAGTTGTTGCAAGCAGAGTGCTAAGATCAACCTGTAGAAGGTAAGGGGAGTTTGCTCCCATCGTTTGACGGGAGACATGAAAGAATTTGCTGACTCTAGTCACTTTTCCCAACCTGCACAGGGAGATGAGCATATCAGCTCTCTTAGTCACCTCTGGCAGCTTCAGAAATAAGAAGGTTGCCCTGACATCCTGTATAAACTCATCTGTACCCTTTAAGGAACTCCAGGAAGCTGACTCTGTGGACTTCTCCTTTGCCCAGCTTCCACCATATCAGTATAACACCACTTTGATGATTATTCCAATTTCCAACAATACAGAAATTTGCTTCCATTTTTTTCTGTTTTTAGAGAGAGAGAGAGAGAATCAATTTTATTTAGTTTTTCATCTAGTTTTCATTGCTCTGACACTTAGCTGTGCATGTGGTGCTGGAGTTTGAACCCACATCCTTGCACATGCTAGGCAAGTACTCCAACCATAAAGCCACCACTCCAGCCCCTTCTTTCTTTTTCTGACCCCATCATCTGTTCATAACCTTCTAGAGGGTATTAAATATGTATTATACATACTTATGCATATCTTTCACGGCATCTTAAACTCTGCTATACCTACAATTGTGGAATGGAAAAAAAGGAGGAAAGAATTTTTTACTTCCTGACTCTGAAAATACCTGTCTCTGTGATACCCACCCTGGCTTTTATACTATATGAACTATAAAATATACATACACACACTGTGAGATCACTTTGCAAACTATGAGAAATATCAGATTCTCAGACACCTGGAAAGTCCTCAAATATCTCGGGTATAGTCATTCTCTATTTTTCCTGGAATCTTAAAAACAGTGCTTCATTTAATTCACCTAATAAATCTGTGAGGATGGTTTCAATTTTATCCCTATTTCTCTCAGAAGAAAACTGCACCATAGAAAGTGATGATCCCAAGGTTCTATCACTCAATAATCTTCAATTTACCTGAGTCCAAATCCAAGAACTCCATGAATGAGGAATCTCAAGTCCAGAGAGAAGTGGAGACTTACCCAAGATTTGGATTTGAGCCTCCTGATTCTCAATCCAATGATCTGCTCAAAAATTTAAAACAAAACTCTTTCCTCACTAAATTCAAGGTTAGAGTGCATTCACCACCAACCTGGAATTTCAGGTCATAGCTTTTGTCTTCATTTCTATTCCTCTCAGACCTGAATTCAAATAAGTGGGAAAGGGTGAAGGAAGGACCAAAAAAAATCATGGAAAGAGAGAGTGCTGATAATACAAGATCTTGCCACATGAAAAGGTCAAATGGTGCTCTGTTTGAGTCTGTAATAGGTTGCAATTTGAACAACTCCAGCCATGAAATACTGGGCAATTTTCTGACCTTTTAAGCTGTGGCTGTATGTGCTTTGATTCTTGGGACAGTCTATATCTATATTTGAAGCAAACTAAAAAGAAATGTGTTTCTAGGTACTCTGACCTCATATTAAGAAATATAGCTTCCCAGCATGCATGGTGGATATCAGTGGTTGCTGGGTGTTTTGCTCATTTGCTTTGCTGAGTTGTAGCTGAACAGCCTTTCTAAAACTGTGGATGTCCCATCATAGGGATGGGAGACAGGGCTCACTTTCCACATAAGCTAAGAGAGCAAGACAGTTATATCTCACTCTTCTTGTTACCAGATATAAGACTGGGCAGGGGGGCTGAATCAATCTACGTGGTTCTATACTGGACTTTGAGTAAGAACCTACAGATATAAATACCAGAAACAAAAAGGAATCTCTCCTGGAAGTTGGAGCAGCAATGGCATCAGAATCTTCTAGTTGCCAAACAAAGCAGCTGGGGATGGTATCCTCTATCCAGTGCCCATGGCAGTGTCAGTCACAGCACCCAGCATGCCACAGCAGAGACAGCTGTGCCTTCTCAGACTTAGCATGACCTGAGCTGTGCCAGGGGCCACCACCTGTTCTCCCTTATTTCTATCCATATCCTGAGACTGGATCTCCAGGCTTCATAGCAAGTCTATGAGCACATCAATATCACTTTAATAAAATTCCTTCCTGTCTAAGCCCAAAGCTGCTTTTACTTGAAACTAAGAACCCCAACACATCAAGGAATAAAATAAAAATATAATAAAAGGATGGGATGGGGTAGAATAGAATTTCTTAAAGAAAATTTTAACTGAAAAAGTTATGCACATATCAAGGAGTCAAAACATCTGCATATTAGCCTGTTCTCACAGTTTATAAAGCAGGATCAAGACGTACGCTGACCTCCCACCCATCTCCAGGTCCGTGTCCCTCTAGCTCTCTCTACTTTAGCCAGAGATATCATAAATTTCCTCATATCTCAAGCTTGAAATCCCACAATTATCTTTATCTCTTACTTCTTTCCCATACCCATCAGTCGGGTTCTTCCTATTTTCCTTTACAGTGGGCTCCCACTGTCATCAGACTCCGTGGCCAGACTTTTTTTTTAATTTTTTATTTTTGAACAACCATACAAGTTTTTAACAAAATAATATAAAATGTGTATATATTCTGGATATTGCAATTACCTCCAGGAGTGCCCCTCTCAAATACCCTCCCTTATCCCTCCCTTCCCCTTCCCACTATATCTCTAAAAAAAGTATTAGGTTGTAAAGTATTACATCTTATCTGGATTTAACACATGCTAATAGAACAACTTTCTCATTGTCCAGGGTCTAGTCCCCACCTCCACAGATGAGTGGAGATATTTGACCCTTAGATCTCTGGGTTAAGCTGATTTTAATCAGCATGATCTCTTCCATAGCCGTCCATTTACCTTAAAAGGCTGCAATATCATTGTTTCTAATTGCTGTGTAATACTCCATGGTATAAATGTACCACAGTTTTTGGATCCATTCTTCCAGTGAGGGACATCGGGGTTGTTTCCATAGCCTAGCAATAGTAAATTGTGCTATGAACATAGATATTGCTGTGTCACTATAATGTGCTGATTCTAAATCCCCTGGAAAAATACTCAGGAGTGAAATAGCTGGGTTGAATGGTGGACTCATCCCTAGTTTTTTTAGGATTCTCCACACTGCTTTCCAGAGGGGCTGTACCAGTCTGCAGCTCCACCAACAGTGTGTTAGTGTGCCTATCTCTCCACAGCCCCTCCAGCATCTATTATTGTTTATTTACGTGGCCAGACTTAATAGAAGAACTTGCCATTTCCTACCTGAGCTACTGCTCTTATTTTTAACTGGACTACTCATCTCCAATGTATCTGGTGCCAAAATAATTTCCAAAGACTCTGTGTCTCATCACTGTCCTGAACAACATCCTCAATGCAGGTAAAATCCAAAATACTCAGCATGACATGAGACCCTTCATGATGTATGTCCTTTCAATTTAACCACTACATGCATCTATATATTTGCTAAAACAGTCTTGGATCCAGGAACCTACATTTAAATAATATAGTGATTTAAAATAAACAGGAAATCAAGAGATACCATCTATCATAAAGTATATAGCTGTTTTTAAAATCACCAAAATATTTGCAAGAAGATTTTTCTATCTACAACATTATAATAACAAATATTTAAAGTATTTTAAATTATTAAAATTTTAAAATAACTATTATGTGCAAAGTGCTTATGTGACACACTTTATTCAAAATGTCATATTAGTAAAAAAGCCATATCAGTGTTGTCTACGTGAACATTACAGGAACTTTATAAGATGGGTATTATGGTCTCATTTATATGTGGAAAAACTGAAATATTGATGGGTTAAGAAATGCATTCTAAATCATTAAGCCATTAAACGCAGATCTGAAATTCAAACACCAAAAGCCAATTCTTAAATAAGGAGCATATTTTCTCAGAAGTCTATTATCACAGGAAGGAAGCAACTACATAAATATATAAGTTATTTTGTAACATATGCTTTAAATCAATTGTAGAAGGAACATTATTACATCAATTTCCTACACAAGCCCTGTGAACATCTTATAGTTTATCTGTGTGCTATGCAAACCTTGTCCTATCCCCCAGTAACTTAGACAGCTCATTAAAAATATGGATTCTCAGGCCAACTTTCCAGGAATTGTACCCCACCAGGTCTGAAATGGAGTCAGTTTCATGCATATTTATTGAGGATCTATGTGTTGTTGATACAGATGTTCCATGAATCTTGCTTTGAAAAATCCTGACAAAGGTAGTTGGCATGTGAGGTCCTGGTCATAAGACTTGGTTCTGTTTCTTTTAACTCTGCCACTCACTTGTTGCATGACTTGGAGTCGTTATCTCCCTTCAGTCATGTCATCTGTAAATGCAGCAGGATGGGATGGATGGCCTAACCTGCCCTCACCATGTGCTGCTCCAGGAAGACCAAACCAGCATCGTTCACAAGCTCACACTGCTTGACGGTAGGACCTACCTTCAGCTTTATATTGGGAAAGATTCTGAGGTACTGTTTCAGAATAGTAGGAAAAGAATGATGAAATTCAGAGATGCATTCAATGCCTATATGAAGGGGACTGAAAAGATGTGCTCAGGGCTTTTAATAATCTCAGTGTAGTTACACAGATCTACTTTTCCTCACTCCAGCAAACCATTCCTTTACTCAAACTGCCCGTTAAGCCTTCCTGGAATTATGCCTCTCAATCCACTTCAAAGCCTCCATAAATACTTTCCCATTGTCCCTTTCCACACCCTAATTTTTATATTTCTAATAAGCAATTATATATTGTGACATGAGCAGTAGCCTATCTGCCACTCTCTCTTCCTCAAAGAAAGGTCACTGAATTGTTGTGAGGCCTTAGTGAAATAACAAATCTAAAAATGCATATCATATGGTAGAAATACAATAATTATTTATTGCAGTCGGTTCAGCTCTAAAATTGTCAACTTCCAAGGTAAACGGTTTGAAACACTTATGAGAACAATAGACAAAGATGCTTGAGGTTAAGTAGAGACTCTACACCTTGGACAGCTCCAGAGACGCCATACCCTAGATGGCTATGGACACTCCATACCTTGGACAGCTCTGGTAACTCAGAACCTTGGACAGCTCCAGGGACTCCACCTGGCTCCTGCTACAATTGTGCATCGCCCACAATGTTTACCTACAATGGTTCCCAGACTTGGCTCTATGTAAGAGTAAATTAAAGGTTCTCTCCTTATAATTATGGGTTCTCCCAGTCTCCAGGAGGAGGGACATCTTTGTCTATTCATGACCTTATCAACTTCTATAACTAACAAATCTCACTATAATAGTGCTACAAAGAATGGTTCAAGCTGTGGTTCAGACTACTTGATTTTGATCCTGTCCACCCAACTTACTTGTGTGACATTAAATTGTGTGCTAAAATTGTGATGTCTTATTGCTTTGATAATCTCCTCTGTTATTTGAGAATAATTATAGTACCTACTTCATGGAATCTGAGAGAAGACCAAAAGATACTGTTGACACATAGTTGTTAGAACACTCATGCGGTGTAGCAGGGCTCAGGAAATGTTATCTGTCAGCTGTTAGTGGCACCACAGTGACACAAGACTTGCTATAGACTCACGTGACCTCAGGAAAGCCTTTTATTTCCTCGAGTATGAAACTAGAAAGTAGGAACAGAGCAGAATTCCTAAAGTAGGATCCACAAACCCAGAAATAGTCTTTCTTATATCCTAATCAATGTTTCCCTCTTTAATTTCTGTTTCTTTGTCCAATCACCCTAGCATGTTGTAAACAGATTTTGAAGAATCTGAGAAAATCCTGTACACTGTTGTTCCAGTCTTTCAGCTCAGGCTCCCCTGCCTTTGGTGTCCTGAATTTCAGATGAGTCATACGAAAGCATAAGCATTTCAGTAAGCCTCTAGCTGAGATTTCTGAGCCTTCCTTAGGCTTATTGCAACCTTGACACTCATTTATGAAGGGGAAGTGCTCATACAAGAGTAGAAGGCACAAGGCACTAGCATTTCCAGGCCATTGAGCTATGGCTGCAATACATCAAGATCTTCCTAGGCATCTGAAGCCATTCATTTCAATAATCATAGATTATTGCTTCAAGTGTTTGAAGGGCTTGCATATTTCAGTTTTCTATTGTACCTTTCTTCCTTAGGGTTACTAAAATAAATCCATGCAACTTTGAGCTCCTGTTTACAAATCTGCTCAGCAATATTCCCTTGAACACCCGGCATCTTTGCCCAAGTACTTTTAGAAGTGTTATGAACCCAAACAGCTTCTCGCCAACAGCCATTTCTTACATGATATCATGGCTTTAAATCTCAGAATCACAGAATGCCTTGTCATTCATAATAAGGGATTTCAGCTCCACACAAGGTTCTAGTAAACTGCTAGAAATCCAAGTTCAACTCTTCCAGGGTGTAAAATTAAAGGAAAACTATCATGAATGCCTGAACATCTCTGCTTAATTTGAACTGGAGTTTTAGCTCTTTTTCTGTGTCTTCCATCAGCTGTAAGGTCACTTAGGTTCAGGATCAATGTTTTGAGTTTTCTAGGGCAAACATGTGTCTTATTCATCCTTTTAGCCTTAGTGAGTAGTTTATAACATATGCTTGTAGTAAAATAGATTACTGTTCAATAATATCCATTTCTTCCTCTTCACTCCCACAGGAAGGATAGCTATCCCTGTTCCATTTGTGTCACAATTGGCCATGCGTCTTTGCCCTGGCCAGTGTGATATTAGCAAATCTAATGCAGGAAATGTGCTCATGCAATTGGACCTGCTCTCTTGGACTTCTGCCATAAGCATGAGAACAAAATTTCTAGGCTGGCTCACTGGTCCCAGACGGAGTATGAGAAATGTGGTGAGCAGAGTCCAACAGCTCCTGCTGGGCCTGACTTAGATCAGCCAATCCCCACACAACCCAACTCATGAGGCTAAATAAAAGCCACCACTGTAAGCACTGACATTTCAAAGTCACAGTGCAGCACATTGTATGTAGCAGGAGCAAACCAATAAAGGTCTCAATCAATAAGTGAATAAACGAACAAGTATTCAGACTGAAGGACTGCCTTACCCCCATTCTTTATCTCCTGCAGAGTGACAAGAAAGAAACTAGGTCACTCGTCACTGGGTAAGTATACTAACACCTGTTTCTCTTTCTCCGGGGAATGATGGTATAAGACCACACTACCACATTTGTAAAGTTAGTAGAAAATAGCTAGAATTGGTTACTTCCCAACACCAAGTTAAGTAAAGGACAAAATTATCCAATTTTGTTCTATAGTCACTTTCCTTTCCTGTCCTTGTCTCCATCCCACAGATAAGAAAACTACCCCTTTTTGGAGGACAGAACTGTCCTGAAATCACACTGTGATGGGGGAAAAATTTAATTTCTGTTATAATAAAATGCTTTTGAATTTATAAGAATCAAGAATTCCCAACAAGCACATAATTGAACTTGTTTTTACCACTGTGGTAGAATTGGACTGAAAATTAAAAATTCATTGCCTAGTGAAGTTTACAGAAGCTATGTTCCAGCTCCTTGGAAAAGGTTCCCAATTCACTCAATTTAGCAAACATAAAAGCACAAAAATTACCAAACCAGGTCAGATCCCTAGAATCCTTCAGCACAGAGTTATCTGACAGTTGAAGAAGCAAAGTTGTCCTTGATGAAAACTTAGATTGCAAGCTTAAGACCCTTGATTTCCCTTAATAAATCATCCTTGACCTGTCATTCAAATAAAGCTTCTGAGACAAGGAACTGGTACCAGGCTTGCCCTATGCCACACACACACACAAAAAACACTATAAAAATAGATAAATAGATGAAGCCTCTGTTTTCATGCATTAGAGTAGTCTACCTGGAGATAATTTTCTAATTAAGGCATAATGAGCTAAAATCTAAGAAGAGTACAGTGGTTTTGCTGAACTGAAGTAATGAAGTTCAAAGTTCAGGGCAGATTACACAGCAGAAACTACGGGGCAGGGCCCTGCAGAAAAGAGAACTCTAACAGAGGGGCACCAGAGAAGTTTGTGCAGGCATTCCCCAAAAATCCTAGTCCAAAGGCGGAGCTCATGTGTACAGAATGAGACTGCATGAGGCTTACCAGAGAATGGCAGTTATGAGCTTGAGATTGAGCAGAGCTACTAGGGATCAAATGGTGCTAGAGAAGTTTGGATGTCTAGTCCAATCGGAATGGGGAAACTTAGTTAACAGCCCATTAACTCCTTGGGCAGCAAGCTGGCTTACCAGAAAGGCTTCCTCCCAGGAGTTAGGACCATTAGCTAAAATAACGTCTACTCTAGACCAACACCAACAAAGTCTTAATGCAAGCCCTAGCAGGATCCACCGAGGAAGCAGTTTAGAAGTGGAGAACACTAGGACTTTCCACGTGGATGACACAACAGAATATAAAACCAAGCATACATGTCCAGTGATTGAAGTGTGTACTGAACAAAAATGGATCATCTTTGGAGGAAGAATACAGAATCTGGTATCTCTGCAACATATCATCAATGAGCAGTACAGGAAACAATATTACAAGATGTGGAGGGAATAAAGCAAAAAAAATATAACCACAAGGAAGAAAAAGCAGTCAAGAGGAACAGACATTTAGGTATCTGTTCAACAGAAATGAAAATTAATATTCACCCAAAAAGTCTCTGTACAAATGCTTAGCACAGTTCTATGCAGAATCGTCAAAAACTGAAAACAACTTCAACATCCTTTGATGGGTGAAAGGATGAACAAATTACTGCATACCCATACAATGCAATGTCACTCAGCAACAAACAGAAAAGAACTGTTGGCTATAACAGCAAGAGTGACTCTCAGAGGCACTGTGCTGACAACAGAAATCAATCTCAAAAAGTTGGTCACTGCATGGCTCCATTTATCCCACGTTTGGGAAAAGGCAAAATTATAGCTCCAGAGAATACAACAGTGGCTGCCAAAGCTCAGGAGTGGGGAGGGCTTAAGACAAAGGAACAGCCCAAGGTTCTGCAATGATAGCGTTCTTCTACATCCGGATTGTGAAGTTGCAGAAATCTATGAATGCATTAAAATTCATGGAATACCCAAAAAACTAAAATTTACTGTATGATAATCTTTTAAATAATGTTTAAAGTTTAGAAGGAAACAGAAGGTAAAGAGAATATTATCAACACATCCATTCTAATGAATTCGACAACAGAAAACGATTGTAATTCTGAGCCAATCAATATAATGGGCAAAAGATATTGACAGACAATTCACAGAAAAGGAAAGGAAAAAAATGTCTAGCGTAGGAAGAGATGTTCAACCTCCTTTTTCAAAGTCGCAAATGTCAAAGACTTTGAGAAGATATCACGTTGGTGAGTGAATGGGGTGATATTGCTGAAGGAAGCTAAATGTATAACTTTGATGGGGGAAAATCAGCAAGATCTCTGAAAATGCTCAGAACGTGCATATGCCATTTCTCCCAGGAAGTCCACTTACAGAATTTATCCGGCAGATATATTTGCACATGTATCAATGACCTATGAATCAAATAATTTATTGAAGCCTTGTTTTTATTAGCAAAATATGGGGGATGGCTTAAATATCCATCAACACCAGATTGGTTGGATAAAATGTGGCATACGCACGCAATAAAACATGGTGTGTCAGTGAATGAAAAAGAAGGCTCTTAAGTTCTGAAATGAAGTATTATTAAGCAAATATTGTTAAGTGGAAAATGCAAGGTGAAAAACACGGTCAGGTAAACAGCTCTGTAAAATAAAAATAGGAAGTGGATTCATGAAATGCCATAAATGGCATAATGTGTCTTTTGAAAGAGACACAAGAGATAGGTTGCCTGTGGAGAGGGGAGCTGGGTGGCTTGGGGACCTGCAGGCAGAAAGAGAAGGTTTCACTATACACCCTTTTGGTCCTTTTCAATTTTGATCCACGTGATGAAATGACCCATTTTTAAATAAAATTTTTAATCCATCAGAACCTCTTGGGAAGCTCTGTGCTTAGGCCTAGATTACTTGAAATCAAGGCTTTACTAACTGAAAGTGCTAATTGTGCTACAGCAATTGGTCCCACAGGACAGGGACCGGGATAAACCTAATCCTGCAGATGACATCTGTGTGAAGCTGGCCATGGTGCTGTGACTCAGCCAAGTAAGGACATGATAACCAAGCACAGAAGCACCCCTCACACTAAAGACACAGAGAGCTGCCTATTCTTCTATTGACAAAGTCTGGAATTCCACAAAAGCTTACTTTTCCATTTTTTTAATTAACCTATAAGAGGTTAATCTTTTTTGTTTTTCCCTCTAGTGCTGGAGATAGAAACCAGAGCCCAGTACCTGCTAGGCAAGGGCTCTACCATTAAACTACATCTCCAGCCCTTTGTCTTTTGTTGCTTAAAGAGAGGAGGAGGGAGAGAGAATCAATTTCTATTCATTTTTTCCATCTGCCCTTCATTTCTCTGACATTAACTTGTGTACATGGAGTTGGTGTTCAAACCTGGGTCCCTGAGCATGCCTGGCAAGTGCTCCAACCACTGAGCAATCACTCCAGTCCCTTTATTCATTTTTAATAGATGGAACCCTCACTTGAAGAGTCTAATAGGAAGACCAGGCACAGCGGTGCACACCTGTAATTCTAGCAACTCAGGAGCCTGAGGCAGGAAGATTGCAAGATCAAGGTCAGCCTCAGTAAATCCGTGAGACCCTAAGCAACTTCGTGAGATGCTGTCTCAAAATTAAAAAGTAAAATAAAAAGCACTAGAATTAGGATCAATGGATATCATATTGTTACTTTATAAGTATTTATGATTGTACAACAACACAACTCCTTAAAAAAAATTTTAATGCACTAGGGATGTAGCTCAGTGGTAGAGTCCAGTAGGAAGGTTTTAATATAAGAGCTCCTAAAATTTTGCCCCCAAAAAATCTACTGTTGGCATGTGCTGATACCTAAAATTCCTAACATCATAATGACAGCAGGGGTGATAATAACAACCATAATGGCTAAATTTATTGAGCCCTTACTGTATCCTCAGAACATGTGCTGGTGCTTTGTTGAGACCTTTACGTGAGTCTTTTCAGTTACAACTGTTGGAGGTTGTACAGCATCGGAAGGAAGATAAACACACATGCATGTGTATGCGCACACACATACACCATTATTTTTCAAGAATAATTGATCAGTTTAATAAATTGTGCATATAATATAGTTAAAATTTTTGTTTAAGCATATACTTTTATTAAACTATCTCAAGTTTAGGAACAAATTGCTTTTTCTTTTTATTAATACTCAAGGGCAATGCAAACACAAAACCATGAATCTGTTCATAATTAAAATAGTGTTCCAAATGAGATTTAATACAGTTATCCACTATCTACCATGACTCTTTAGTTTCACTGTCACCACCTGACAATATAGTTCTTCGCTTCCACAGGTCTTATATCTATTTAGGATTGCTTTGCCTAATGAAGAGGTGCACTTGTTGTAAATGTTCTTTTTAAAGAGAGAGAAAAGGAGAGAGTGAGAGTGAATGAAAGAGAGAATCAATTTTATTTTTTTTTTCATTTGGTTTTCATTTCTCCAACACGGAGTTGTGTATGTGGTGCTGGGGTTCAACCCAGATCCTCACACATGCACCATTTTTTAATAATAGAAAACAGATTTAAAGATGTCAACTTGCATGAGGTGATCTGTCACCAGTGATAGAACCAAGAGCCCCAGATGCAGACTTTGGCAGCCTGACTCCAAGGCACATGCTCAGCCTAACACCCAAGACCACCACTAACTGCAGAACCTCTGCACAGGAGCAAGTCTTGAGGTCATCTAGTTAAATCTCCCAGTCGCTCCATGAGCCCACCCCACATCATGCTCAATAGGAATTTATTCAGCTCCACTAAGGGACAGACCTCACAGTCTCCTGAGACACCGCGTTCCATCATAAGACATCATTGATTCTAAAGAGAAAAAAAAAGCTCCTCTTTCCATAGAGCTCAAACTTCCTGCTTCCTTGACTCTCCCTTTTCCTCTCTTGTAGAGTGAGACCCACACCATGGGTGCTGATTGCTCACAAGCACGGGTTGGCCGTCCTGCCTCCTCCCAGGGCTGACCTCCTGGGCATTTGGACTCTCCAAGATTCCTCAAGATCTCAAGGGCTCCCATTTTCACTGTCTCTTTACCCTTTTATTTTATAAATCAAACCTTTAATTTTTATAAACAACTGAAATATACAATAAAAAGCAGAGACTTGAAGTTACGCTTGGATGAGCTTTGCCAACACATGCACACTTGTAAAACCTACATCCTATAAAAATGCACAACATCCCCATCACCTCAGAAAGTTCCTGAGCATCCCTTGCTAACAAACACCCTGAAGGGAGCCATCAATATGATTTCTACATCAGTTTTTTCCCATAAATTACACAGTAATTTCTTCTCTGGCTTTTTTAACGCAACATCTTTGAGATCCACTCATATTACATAGTACAGTGGTTCTTTCCCTTTCTATCATTTGCTTTATGCTAATTTGTTTGTCTACGTATGTTATCAAAAAGGAATGCACCATAATTCATCTATTCTCCTATTAACCAATGTTTCACTATTTCCCATGTGGAGCTATTTTGAATAAACCTACCATGAACCTTCTTTCCCAAGCTTTTGCTTGAATATATGCTTCATTTCTCTTGGGTAAAATAGGAGTAAAATAATTGTGTTCATGGAGTAGGTGTATATTTAATTTTCAGGGAAATGCAATTAAAACCACAGAGAGATAGCACTCCTCACTTACTACAACAGGTATAATTAAGAAGACCGATAACCCTCAGTACTGGCAAGCTTGCGAATCGATACCCCTTTGAAAGTGAGACTGTACATATTACATATTTAATGCAGCACCGGCTGATTAGCTCAAGGTACTGTGATCTCCTTGGTTCTGAGCATTTCATGTCCATTAACTAATCCCACTGTCTTTGCCATGGCTCCTCCTGAGCCTGCCGTCAGCTGACACTCCAAACACTTCCTCACGTTTCCTACCATAAACTTATCCCCTCCAACCTTTTCTGTGCAAATGATTTTTGTAAACACAATTTTCCGATTTTGAGAACTTTTATGATTAGTTATAATTGTTCTAATTATAAAAGAGAAATCAGTATTTTCCAAAATAATCAAAGAAAACCTTTAAGAAAATCTCATTGAAATGTTTATAAATTATCTGTAAAAGAAAACAAAACCCAAAACTGCAAAGAAGAGAGGAACATATTAGGGAACAAAAAATACATTATATTTTAGTCTAGAAAAGTTTCCTAGATGAGATCTCATTTAATATCCAAACCACTGTGTCAAGGGGGTGTTTGTAAAAGCCACCTCTCTGTTCTATACATGGGGAGGCTAGTAACTTGCTCAAGATCATATCATTAATAAGTTACTAATTCATGACTTAAAACCATAACTGAAAATCATTAGATTTTTCTGCTATACGGGCACATCTCATCCTGATTACTCTAAATTGTCCATGACTTACCCTAATCCATTCAACCAATTTGCAGTAGACTTGCTGATAATAGTTATTGACCCCAATTTTCTGACCCCTGATGGCTAGCGTTAAAATATGTCTTTTGAAGCACCCTGATTTGAATTTCTTTTATTCTTCTGTCTGAGGTTCAGTAGCAGCCTGCCTCTTGAAGCCAGCAACACTGACATCAAAGTCAAGAGCCTTGCTTTCTGATCCTGCCCCAGGCACTGACATGAACTGGGTTGCAGCCAGCTACTATTTGTGTGAACTTGATGCAATTTACTTCACCTCTCTGAGCCTCAGTTTCCCAGAATGTTAAATGGGTATAATAATGCCTGTCTTGCAAAGTTATTGTGAGGATTAAAAGAGATGATATGAGTGAAGAATCTATAATGGTAGATTCTCAAGAAATGGTCATCATCATCCCAAATTATTACTGTCTCAATGCAGGAACAGCTGTGCTTTCATCTTCTGTGAGCCTAGCTATGACTATATCTTCATATATATAAAGGTAATTGTTTGAAAATGCCATTGATCTATCTAGGTTTCCAGTAATTGAAGGGTTACTATCTCACTCCCTGGAATATTCGTGTCTTTCCTTGACTTGGTCATCAACCTACTCTGTGATCATCCTGATCATAGAAATATGCATATTTATCCCTGCAGGGGGCACTGAGAAACCAACCCACGTTCTTTCTAACAGGTGTTGCTCTTTCAAAGTCCGAATGGGTATCCACTCCTGACCAGCATTCCGTGAATAGGACTCACCAGAGAGGTTCCATATTGACCCCAGATTATAGATACTATGAAAAGGAATTTTTACAAACAGGGATAAATTTGACAAAGCTGCATATTTGTTCTGATGAGGAGCCCATAAAGCAGAATTAATAAACTGAAGTTGGATGCTGAGGCCAAAACCAGCCCTAAATACAGAATAACACAGAATTCAGATGCACGTTCCTGGTCTTCTAGGGAATACAGGAGCACCTTGATCTACACAAAGAAGGCATCCTAAACAACTGTGTGCAAATTGATCACTTCTTAAATAAAAGATTCTTCAAATATACTAAAAGAAGTTATTCTTTAAAAGAACCCTATGGCAAATGCTTGAGCAAAGCTAAAAGTCATTCTGTTGCAACTGGAGGACGTTATCCTAAGTGAATAAGCCAGGCACAGAAAGACAAATACCTCATGCTGTCACTCATACACAGAAGCTGGAAAGTTGATCTCGAAGTTGGAGAGAGGAACAGAGTTATTACCAGAAGCTAGGAAGAGGGGAGAGGGGAGGGTTAAAGGAAGTCTAGTAGAGTAAAGGAAGAATAATGGGAGAGAGGAGGGATTGTAGGAGGGAATTGCAGGACTCACTAACTGAAATAGATTTCCAAGCATGCATGAGTTTGTCAGGATGAACCCAACTACTAGTGTAACTGTAAAGTTCTAATAAAAAGTATAGGGGCAAAGTATAGAACAACCAAAAAACAAGGGTGTGGGTGATGTGGGGGTAATTCTAGTTTAAGAACAAATGCACATCATATTTTTCTTTATATGCATTTATGATTGTACAATAACTCAACACTGGATAAAAGTAAACAAACACTGGATAGCAGATATTAAAATGCAATTAGAGGGGCTGAAGCAGTGGCTCGGTGGTTACAGCGCTTGCCCAGTGTGTGAGAGTACACAGGTTCGGACCCCAGCACCACATATACATATGTTGGCTAAGTGTCAAGCAACAAAAGCCACATGAAAAACTAAATAAAAATTGATTCTCTCTGTCTCTCTCTCTCTCTCTTTCTCTCTCTCTCTAAAAAAAATGCAATTAGATAGCAAGAATAAGTTCTAGCATAGTCGAATAGGGGAATGCTTTACTACAACTTATTATGAAATTTAGGAAAAACTAGAAGAGAAGTTTGAAGTTTCCAAATGTAAAGAAACAATAAGGAGATGCAATTGCTAATTATCTTGATTTGGTCATCATATACTACACATGTGTTTTGAATTATCACACATATTTGTACATACTTATTGCACACATTTTATATATTATATTTAATTATACATATTTACACATATACATCAATATGTACAATGATTTGTTCAAAATAAAAAATAAAAAATAAATAAAAATAAATAATGAAATTGTAAATAAAAAAATCATCTCAAAAAATAAGTAATAATTCATGAAATATATTTTATCAATCTACAATTTCATGGACTAAAGTTACTTGATAAAACACCACACATATGCACTTCCTGAGAAAAATTCCTCCTAAGCCTTCCAAACATATGATAATTTATCATTGTGTTCTGCAGCTACCAATGAAGCCCAACAATAACTCATTTCTACCTCATTTCGTTGAACAGACACATTATGACTATGAAGCAACAAATGCCTATTTTCATAACATTTAGCTCTTTCTCACAATGAATTAGCAGGAACTGAGAGCATCCGAAGGTTGAAGTCCATGAGCAACTCTTTTCCTAATTATGAAGGATTTGCAAGAAAGAACGGCTTGAGCGGGGAGCAGTGGCAGGACTCAGAAGAAAGGCCAGGCTTCCGGAACAGGAAATACATTTGACTATCAATCTGCAAACTGTATTTTATTAAAAATGTAATTACCCACAGAGCTCTTATTTGCAGAGACCATTGAAGGTATTGACATTTGGAGCTGCGTTAAGGTCTCTGATGTCATCGCAGAGCAATGGAAACTTCTGGTTTAATGTTTGTGCAAAAGTGGTTTTCTCCTCCTCAAAGGGCATGAAAAACCCAGGAGATAATCACTCTATGACAGCAACACGGGTGGTCAGTTAGCAGAAAAAGAAAAAAAGAGGAGCAGGATCTTGGGGTCTCCCTTTAGCTCCTTCTCAACCCCTCTCCATCTGACTCGGTCCCAGGGCCAGCCCTGTGGGACCCATATTTGGCTTAATGCTTATATTTTAATCATCTTTATATTCTTTTTTTTTAATTTTTTTTATTTTTGAGCAACCTTACAAGATTTTAACAAAACAATAT
>PVKS010033517.1:0-21652 GCA_004027875.1 Aplodontia rufa
TCTCTTCCCCTCCCTCCTTGCTTCCTTTCCCCCTTTCCCTCTCTCTTTTTTCTTTCTTTCTCCTCTCTCTCTCTTCTCCTCCCTTCTCCCATTTCTCCCCCCATGCCTCCCCTCCCCCATCCCTCCCTTCCTTTCTCTATTTTTTTCTTTCCTGGGGACTGAACCCAGGACCTTGTTACACACACTAAGCGCATGCTTTTACCAATGAGCCGCACCCTCAACCATACCAATTTTCTTTCTCCTTTTCAATAACCAACTTTTTATTTCATTGATTCTTTTAAAAGGAAAAACATACCAAGCAACCAAACACCAAACCAACAAAATAAGAGAGAGAAAAAATAAACAAACAAACAAACAAAATACCAAACAACACCTTTGCTAGTCTTGGTCCATTGGTTCCATATCTGGAACCTCCCTCAATACTCGGTCAGATTGCAGTGAGCCTAGATGAAAATGCAGAATGACACATCGGAGTCCTCTCCAGACTTTTCCGAGTGTGTAGTCAGAGCACATTTGTTTTCTTTCTCAATTTTCCAGCTGAAATATTGGCTTTGGAATGGTTGGCTTGCAGCATCTTCCACCTCTGTTATCTGTTTTTCCAGCATGAGCTTCCAGACAGGGAAGATAACGAGGAACATCTTGTGTTAGTTCTTCACGTGGCTCTAGACAAGGTAAAATTCACAGTACGTAAGATTTTTGCAAGTTAAGACTTTACTCTTCACACTCAGAACCATGGGAAAAGGTCCCACTGAGTAGCTACAGCTATTCCAATATCAAAACTGTTGAAAGCCTGTGAGGGCGGCACAAACCTTTCCTAACCATTCCGAAGTGCCTTTTTCTTTCTAACATTTGTTTAGTTACTGCAAAGTTTTATTAATTGTTTGAGTTCTGACAAAGTTGATTCTGACAATTTTTACTTGTTGCTTTAAGTTTTGGTGGGAAGGCAAAATGCTGTAGCTGCTCAGGCCACCATTTTGCATAGATCAAAAAGTTCTCAATTATTATAATATTAACTTGCAAATATTTCCTCTGCCTCATCTGCTCCATCTGCTCCCTCCTTTCCCTTTGAAATTTTTATTAAAGACGGTCCTTGGTTTATAATGCCTCTATTTATGATATTTTTACTTTATGATGGTGGAGAAGCAATATATATTCAGGAGAAACCATGCTTGTACGTCTTCACTCATCTGTGGAGGCTGGAGCTAGACCCTGGCCACTGAGAAAGGAGGTCTATTATCACGTTTTAAACCCGGATAAGATGTAATGTCATACAACCTAAGGCATTTGTGGAGATGTATTGGGTGGAGAGGGGGAGGGATAAGGGTGAGTAATTGGGGGAGGGCTCTTGGGGGCAAATCTAATTTTCAGAATTAATATATATATATTATATTATTTCGTTAGAAGCTTGTTTGATTGTTCAACAAATAAATTTCTGAATAAAATTTTAAAAAACATGCTTGTAGCTTTGAATTTGTATCATTTTCTAGGTTAGCAACGCATAGTTGCAATATTATGTTGTGAGGTTGTGGAGTTGTAGTGAGCCACAACTCACAGCCATGGGATCGTGACAGGAGACAGCTGATACTATACAGTGTGCTGTGTTGCCAAGGTAGGATGTCCATTAGGTTGAGTGCATTTGAAGGCTTTTGGTTGGTGCTGTTTTCAACTTAGCAATGGGTTTAAGGGAATGCTACTTTATTGCAAGTCCAGGATCAACTCTGCGTTTAGGTCAGATATTTAATTTTATATGTCACATTGTTGATGTTTGTTTTATTTCTCTATTTTTGATAGTTTCTATTTTCCTCTTTCTTCTTCTTCCTTCCTTTCTTCCTTTCTCCCTCTTTCTTTCTTTTCTTTCTTTCTTTTTTTTTCTTTCTTTCTTTCTTTCTTTTTCTCTGCTGGGGATTGAACCCAGGGTCTGTGCATTCCAGGGAAGAACTCTATAATAGAGCTACATTTTAGGTGCTAGTTGTATTTTCAAGGTTATCAAATATTCCCCTGCTCTATACAATCAGTTCTGAAGCCCATATAATGAATTTCTCATTGATTGCATTTTTTCCTAATATTTTCATTTGCTCTTTTTTATTGTTTCCATCTCTGCTGAAGCCCCATATTCTACTGGATTCCACTAGTATTTTCATTATAGTTATTTCATTATGCTGATTTCTGATAGGCTCTGTTTATTCTAAATGTATGACTTGCATCTATTCCTTATCTTTAATGATGGGATTTTATTTTCTTGATTTTGACATCTGGTGTTCTAAAGAGCTTAGTTTTAAATAGCTGCCTAGCTGTTTGCTTCCACCTGATCTACAGGGTTGCTAGGTGGTCTCAAGCTCTCAGTCTGTGACCCATATTATATAGGTGAGACTCTTTGTTCAGCATTTTATAGCATATTATAGATCTGTGAACTCTCTGTGATGTATCCCTTGCCTTTGTCCCAACACCTTTTTAGACTGGTATATTCACCTGCATGTAGTAAGATAATTATTCTGTGATTGCATTGAAATATAATAATGAATAATGTAAGCCTTGGAACAGATGGACCTGGATTTAAACCCCAATTCCATCCTTTATGAACAATCTGATTTTGGAAAAATTGCTTCACTCTTTCAAGCCTCACTTTTTTGAATTGTAGAATAGAGATAAAGGATAATCCACCTTCTGGAATCATTGTCGAGATGAAAGGACAAAGGAACACAGTGCCTGACATTCATTAAGCTATCATTAAACTGTAATTGTTGTTATTTGCTTTATGACTCTAATCTCATTGAGTTTTAATTTCTTTATCTGAAAAATTAGAATTATGTTGTACAATGTTGAGCTAATATCTTGTACCTTTTGCTATACAAGAGCATGAAAATTTAATGACGGAAATTCAGAACACAATTTACAAATCACCAGTGTTCTTAGATTGTGTTCTCACAGAAACCCACAAGGTGACTACTGTACTCCCCTTCTGTACATGAGAAAACTAATGCATTAGAAGAGCAACAGACTGGTGCCCAGGTCTATCGAATCCTTATCCTGTGCTTTTCCTGCTACATGATTCTAAATTCAATAGGAGCAGGCCTGGAGGAGCTCAACCGTTCCTATTCTTTAGGCCAATATACACAAATGGTCTCATGATTTCCGTTCATTTCCCTTAATGCATTATAAACATCACTGATTTGCTGTTTTATAGCCTTCTGGGCTGTGTTTCTGAGCACTGTTCCATGCTGCATTTCATTTCATAATCTCTTGTCTTTATTTCCAAATGCAGCTATTTGTTCAGCCTGGTTTTGCTCTGTGAGGTGTTATTTACAATACCTACTAATTTAATCCTTGTTCAGGGAAAACTGGGGAGCAATTGCCGACATTCATGGATCATTAAAAATTCAAGCCTGGAAGATCACACCTAGTGCTCTGATCCTGCTCTGTTTTTTGGCCAGTAACATATGTATATACTGCTACGTGTGCGTGTGTGTGTGCGGGGTCTCCTTTCCATTCTACACTGTAATTTGGGGCAGTTGATTGCTTCCCAGTTCTTTAAAGCAGATTTCATTGAAACACACACACACACACACACACACACACACACACACACACAAATAAATGGTTAAATGCTATTCACAAACAGGTGATTGATTATGAGCACTACTTATATGTCTATTTATTAGAGAATAGGAACATTCTCTAGTCAAAGATTCTGTACATAAACGCAGAAGCCAACACGGTGTGCTTCTTAAAATTTGAGAACGCCAACGCTAAAAGAGGAATAACTCAGTGTTTCCTCTGGTCACAGTCATCAAAATTGACACAGTGATGAGCTGGAGCAGTGGCTCAGCGGATTCAGCACTTGCCTCGGTAGCACGTGGACGCGGGTTCAAACCCCAGCACCATGTACACAATGAAGTGTCTGAGCAATAAAGGCCAAATGAAAAACTAAATAAAAATTGCTTCTCTCTTTCTCTCTCTTTCCCCTCTCCCTCTCGCTGTTCCTCTCTCTTAAAAAAAATAAAAAATAAAAAAACTGACACAGTGAGCTATATAGCAGGTCACACAGAAACACTTGGAGAATGGAGGCATCAGAATCAAACCCCCAACCCATCCTTCTCCCATCCCTGGACCTTCTAGGAATGCACCCTTGTTCTGGCTTTTAATTTTATTTTAGTCCTCTTACCTGCCTGTGTGTTTATCTAGGTGATATTGGACCTTACATTATAGAAAAATCCACTCCCAATACTAATTTGAAGTACTCTTTAAGTGTATGATGAATCCCTATGGCCAGCTTATTTAATAGAAACTGTAAATTGATAAAGTACATCAATCAGATCACAGAATTAAACACTGAACTCAAATACATATTTATTTAATTAGAAATAGCATACACTTTGAGGGGAAAGAACTCAGGTTTATGAATGATTTTTAATATTCCATTTCTGAAGTTGGCTACTAAAAGAGACTGAATTTGGAACCACTGTCTCCATCCCAAATTAGAAAGGTAGGAATTCTGGCCCCAGTAAGTCCAAGATCCTTTGGACCTGCCTAGGAGGCTCCTGGGACTGGAAGGAGGTAAACCTGGGAAAGCGCTGTCTTTTGTCCTATGCAAAACCACTTTTGAAAGCTTTACTTGTCCCATAGGTTCTCAGAGACAGAAACTTTGAAACAACAATAGAAAAAGAAATTTTGAAATAAGTTTGTTTTCTCTTCCTTCAAAGTTTCCTTTTGAACTGAACCTATTTCTACTAATTTGAGTGTGAATCTTTCTGGAGACAATGACCTAGCCTCTTTCCTCTCAGGCAGTGTTAGAGCCGCCAGTGACACTACTACTAATAAAACCAATAGTTGAGAAGCAGGTGTTTTGAGATGAAGCTGGATTCTCTGCTCCTGCTGGCAGTGGAGTTTGGGCTCCTGCGGACCTCTGTGACGAAATAGCCCATTTTTTAGCGTTTGCAGCTATTCCCAGTTAAACACTGGGAATTTGGGCTAGCTGCATATTTCTGCAGCTGAAGCAATGTCAGCAGCTACCCAGTTAAAAGCCAGGGTTTACCCTACTACTGTTGAGCAGTGCATTGCGGCTCTTGGTGTCAAAGCAAAATCAACAATTCAATGGCAACTTTTTTCTGCTTTCTTGTCTTTTTTGAAGAATAAAATCCACAGACAATCACGAAGGGAAGAGTAAAAGGAGTTGGATTGATGAAGAAGAGAGGATCTCTGCAAGGCAGAGGGGTACCTGAAAGCAGGATACCATCTAAGTGTGCTAGGCCAGGGTGTATATTGGTTTTGGTGTGGGCATTGATTAAGACTTATGTAAAGCAGGCATTGAGAGAAGCACCAACATCATTGGTCAAGATCTATGCAAAACAGGCATTGAAACTGAGCACCAAAATCATTGGTTAAAATCTATAAAAACAGCAGATCTTTTGTAGGTGTTCACCTCTAAGTTCCAATTTTCCCATCTCTGGGACAAAGGACTTGCTCACACAGCTGAGCCTATGGTCGTTTGTATTTGCAGGCCCTGAGGATGCTGGTTAATTTCTCCTGAAGGTTAGCTTCCAGGTGTGGTTGAATGGGGCCCCTTATCCTGATTACCTGGCCTTTCCACTATCTATTAGAGTCCCATTCAGTTGCTGCTACCCATCCTGCCTGGAGGGATTCCCTGCCCAGTGTTTCTCAAGCCAGTAGAATGAACTCAACTCAAATTTGGCAAAACAGCAGAAACTTCTTTATTTTCGCGTCATAGAATAGAGAACTTGGAGGACTCATCTGGGCATCACCTACCTGAGGGAGGGCAGGAGGGGTTCCTTTTATGAGGACTGGGGCAGACATCATGGGTAAAGGTTGGAAAAGAACAAGCATGGAGGAGCCACTTTTTTGTCATTGGTGCCTTTTCCACACTCTACTCCTTTGCCACTTTGGGTTTTTCTGGTTCTTGCTGGTTTTGTGATTTGGCTGTTACCTGGCCTTCTGCCCTGGTTCCAACTGAGCAAGCACAGCTAGAATAACAGTAAGTCATGGTTGAAACCAAGAAGGAGAGAAACCAGGGACCATTCAGGTGACAATTATGACTATCTTGGAGCACTGACTACGTATCAGGCAGCCTACTGATTACTTGTGTGCATTAAATCAGTGGATTGTTAGGCTAAGCTGTAGCTTATGAATTTAGGCAGGTACCCATCCTCTCTTATTTTTGTACATCCCACCAAGCAAGTAGGGAATTTCTACCTTATTTTTTTTAGGGACTGCTGATAAGGATAAAATAAAATTATTTCTGCATAACGCAATTCAGTGGCTTTTGAGTCTTCATATTGAAGAGTAAATAAAGTCTGAGATCTCCTACTTCTCCCAGTGCTAGCTTGGTTTCTCATTCACCTGAATTCCCACAACAATATAAAACATTAAATACATCTTTTTCTCTTTAAAAAAAATTACCCATAATCCGGCAAGTTAATTTAGCGTATGTTCTTCATTTTATGTTTTCATAGTGTTCATGATTTCGGTCCTGTTATTCTTTCCATCTAGAATAGTCTTTCCCTTTCACAAGAAGATGTCTATAAATCAACATGCAATTTAAATGCTCCTATTGATGGTTTTCGGACTTTCTGAACTAGGTGATTTATTTCTTCTCTGAACAGTCATAACTTTTTAATCCCTGCTATGGCAATTATACTATCTGTCGCTTTCTCACTTGCTCTTGTAGCCTGAGACCCTGGAGACCAAAGCTCAAGCTATGTCATATCATTTTCTCTCAATGGAATAGAAAGCAGTACATTCTGACTCTTAATAAATGGTTGAGGGGCTGGAGCAGTGCCTCAGCGGTTATGGCACTTGCCTGGCATGCTCGAGGACCCAGGGTCAAACACCAGCACCACATACACAATGAAATGTTGGAGCGATGAAAGGCACATGAAAAACTAAATAAAATTAATTCTTTTTCTCTCTCTGTCACTGTCCCTCTCTCTCTCTTAAAAACAAAAATTCTTGATAGGCATTGTTGAATGAATCTCTAAGATTTGAGGAGAGAATGGTCCTCAGATAAAATAAAATGGATGAGTTGGTCAGTGGAACTCATTCTAAATTTGTGGAAGTGCCATCCTTTGCATGTTGCCTCAGGGTCACTGGGAATATTTGTCTTTGGAATATACCCTCCCTTTGTCTTGGAAAGAACACATTAGGGAGTCATTTGGGTCATGCAAATGTGTGGGAAATCAGCTTGCAACTGAAAAGTCAAGTATTTTCATTAATAATGAAAACTGAGTTCATTATCAAGATGGGGTGCCTGCAGAGTCAGGTAAATTTAGTGCGTGTGTGTGTGTGTATGTGTGTGTGCGCACGCGCGTGCTCACACACGTGTACATGCACTCATGTGTGCAAGTGTGTACATGCTACACATACTGTGGTTTTCTTTCCTAAATGTGGATTTATAGAGCAGTTTATAAAAAATGTTCCTTCTTCTCAAGAAGCAGGTCTCCTCTGTCCAAAAACTAAACAGAACAGTTTTGGGGCTGGACTTTAGAAGATGACAGAAGTTGGGCGATCTTTGCTTTGCACTGTGAAGCACCCTAAGGTACCAGTTGTCAGTGCAGTCCTTGCCCTGGCTTCTGGGACAAAAACCCTTAAAGAATGTTTTTCAGTGTAGAACCCAGACTGTTAGAATACAGCTCTTAAATATTATGTTTGGGCGAGAGGTCATCCAGGGTACTTGCTACTTAGGACTACTACTAGCAATGCATTAAAGGGAAGCACTTTGGGTGTCCTGCTTCCAGGAACCCCTCCGCTTTGCAGAGTCTCTGCTCTCCTTCCTTAAATAAATCCTACTCCTTTTACTACAAAAAAAAAAAAAAAAAAAAAAGAAGCACTTTGCTTGCAGGTGGGAGGGAAGCATGCATGTTGAAGAAAGTATTATCAAGAAAATAAACTTATGGCTTTTCCTGAGAATAAGTAAAAGAGACTATCAAATTCTTTTTTTAAATTTTTTATTTTTTATTTTTGGTACTAGGTATTGAACCCAGGGGTACATAGGCATTGAGCACATCCCTAGTATGTTTTTATTTTTTTATTTTGAGATAGGATCTCCCAAGTTACTTAGGGAAATATTAAACTGCTGAGACCGGCCTTGAACTTGTGATTCTCTTGCCTCCGTCTCTTGAGTCACTGGGATTACAGTGCACCACCACGCCTGGTGAGATTATAAAACTCTTAATGGGAACAATATAAAGCAAATGTCCAGATGATTTAGTAAATATCCAAATTTATTTTCCAAGTAAATTTTTATTTGGATGATTCCTTTTCTAAATGTGAAAATACCTTTTGCAACGTTGGAAGCAGTAGAATAGAATGACATTCTATAGCCAGGTACTGTGGCTGAGGTTCTCTGTCTTGGTCCAGGAACGGACAGAGGAGAAAGGACAAAGAATGGATTTCCAGTAAATGTGTAGCTTGCAGCTTGTCCATGGAGCCATTGCACGCAGGTACTTGCGTTTGCAACTAGGAACATAGTTTTTGGCACTGTGACTAAAATTTGTTTTAAGGATTCCTCAATAGAGCCCAAAATGAATGGCCAAGTGATAAAATCCTAAATTTCATTACTTCAGATATATAAATTCTTTATAGAAAACAAAACAACAAAAAACTACAAAAGAAAGAAAGCACCATCACCACCACCACAGGAAAAACCAACCCGCCAAAAGAATCACTGTTTTCATCATCTCTTCTCTGCTGTGACTAAAAGACCCAGCAATAACAATTTTAGAGGAGAAGTTTATTTAGGGGTTCACAGTTTTGGAGGTCTAAGTCCATAGAAGACTGACTCCATTACTTGGGTCTCCATGTGAGGCCAAAATCATGGTGGAAGAGTGTGGCATGGGGAAGCAGTGCACAGGATGAGCAATTAAGAGAGAGCAGCTAAGCTCATCTTACCAAATGCATACACCAAAGTCTCGCCCCCAATGGCTCACCTCCTCCAGCCACACCCTGCCTGCCTTCAGCTGCCAGTTAATCCCTATCAGGGAATTAATTCACTCATTGGGTTAAGGATCTGATAATCCAATGATTTCACCTCTCAACCTTCTTACATTGTCTTACACATAAGCTTCTTGGGGACAACTTTCATGAAAACTACAACAATCACTATCTTGTAAGAGAAAAAACTTTTTTCATAGGCAGATCTAGAACGTCTGTGCTGTGTTATATGAATCCATTCAGCTTTGTTAAATCTCTTTCAATTTAATCTAAGATCAGACCATCTTGTGTTCTTATGGTTATTTAATAATCTTTTAAACAAGTAATATCTGTCAAGAAAAAAATTCAAGTTGAAGTAGCGTTGGTTTGGCACTCAATACAATATAGGGAGACCACTGTTAATCGGATCTCAGGCACATTGGTGGTGAACTTTGAACCAGGCTGTAGATACTCCACCACTACCACCACTTAAATCACAGTACCCTGAAACACTGTCAACCTCTGCAGACCTTCTGTGAATGGGCCCCTCTCTGAAAACTACCCAGAGATTGAAACTACACCCAACCCGTTTCTTACAAAGCAGTTTACTTTGGGTGACACCAATCATATTTCCTACAAAGTGATGAAAATTCCAGTCCTCACTCTCTGTGCTTTAATGCTATAAATACAGCTACCATTTTGTAAAGCCTGGAGTTGTATTTTCAAGATTGGTTGGGTGTGTATTATTCCAGAATGAAACTCTTATTAGCCATAAATGAATGTAATTGTCTTTGTTCTTTATTTTATTCTCTGCTGACACTTCTAAAACAAAAAATGATCTAGGTCCTACTCTTAATTCTCCTCCTATATGAAATATTTTATATCCATTTTTCCATTTAATTTCCCTAAAAATCCTAAGAAGTTGGTAATATTAGTTTCATTTTATGATTGAGGCAACTGGAGCTTGATGGGTTTGGTAACAGATGCAAAGAGAGTTCCTAAATGAATTAGGTTGTCCTAAAGCCACGTCCCCAGGTTCCACAGTGCACGTCCTAAGCCAGCCAACTGTGCACTCACCTGGGGTAAGAACACTTTTAACCACAATTCTCTGGGATTCTAGGACACTCCTGAAAACAAAACCAGTATGCCACTAAAGCATCTTGTATCATCAATACAAACTTTGTTTCATATCCCTACATCTTTTTCTTTTAGCTGATTATAAGAAAGTTAATTTTAAAAATTAGTCATAGTTTTGACTTTTTTTGAGAAATTTGTTTTTTTGTTCCAAACACATCTTGAAGGTGATGACTTATTAAGAAATTAACATATCTGTCTTTATAAGCTAAAAGAGTTCAGAATCATTTCAAACTGCAACCCATATGTTTGAAAGCATCCATATATGTCACCAGTATATTATTTTGTTGATAATGTGGTTTCAATTTTTTTGAAGATGAACTCTGAGAAATCTAACATGGTTTGAAACAAATAATACTTGAATGAATCAAAGGTCTATTCATTTACTTTCAGCAAAAAGAAAAATATACAAATTCTTGTTTTCTAGTAAGGTTTCTAAAGGTATGACCTTTTCTTCAATATCTTTGTAATATTTAATGATAAAAATAAAATGCTAACAGCAATGAACATACTTTGAAGACTTATATTATATTAAGCTTTAGGAAAAATGGCTTATATACATTATTTAATTTCATCTTTTTAGAATTCCCAAGAGTTAGGGGCTCTTAGAATCACTTTACAGTTAGATCAAATTCACTCAGCTTTTAAGTGACAATTCCAGGAATTTCTTACAGTTAGACCAACTTCACTCAGCTTGTGACAGTTCCAGGAATTTTCTTCTCCAGAGCCCGAGATCTATGGAAATATTCTGAGTTATATCTTGTGATTTGGGTTACCATCGTGAGATCAAATTGTAAGTGAAAACTTTTAAACTTATACATTTTTATATATTTAAAATACATTTGACAGGAATTTGAAATATGAGCAAAGTCATTATGAGGTATTGATACTATCATAAATATTTCAATTAAATCATGAGAAAATGTGAAAATACTTTTTCCATTAACTTGAAAAGTAAAGTGAAAGGGAAGAGGGAAGGAAAAAATAGATAAAATTTTTTTTTCTTGGATTTGGAGCATGCAGTTTAGTGGTAGAGCACTTACCTAGCATGAGTAAGACTCTGGGTCCAATCCCCAGCATCACACACACACACACACACACACACACACACACACAATAGTAGTAGTAGTAGTAACAATAATCTCTTATTTGTATTTTAGGTGCAATATTATATATCTTAGACATGTTTATCGAAATTTAGTTTTTAAAACATTAGCATTTTATCTTTTATTTTTCTACAGTGTGATTATTTTAGTCAGCTTTTTCATTGCTGTGAATAAAATATCTTTCAATAATAAATAGAGGAGGAAAAGTTTATTTTGGGGCTCATGGTTTCAGAGGTCCCAGTTCATAGACAGTCATTTCCATTGCTGGGCCCTAGATGAGGCAGAATATTATGGAGGCCATGGCAGAGGAGAGCAGCTCATGACACAGCCACAAGGAAGCAGAGAGGCTGATGGCCTAACCAGGGACAAAAGACATGCTGCAAAGGCATGCCTCCAGTGATCTACCTCCTCCAGCCACATCCTACCTGTCTATGATGACCATCCAATTAATCCAGAGAATTGTATTAATGTACTGGTTATGTTTTTGTTTTTGTTTTTTTTAAGGAGAGAGGAACAGTGAGAGAGACAGAGAAAGAGAGAAACAACTTTATTTAATTTTTTCACATGGCTTTAGTTGCTCCAACACTCAGTTGTGTACGTGGTGCTGGGGTTTGAACCCGGGTCCTCGTGCCTGCCAGGCAAGCACCGAAACCGCTGAGCCACCGCTCCAGCCCAATGTACTGGTTATGTTAAGACTATGGTAACCCAACCATTTGACCTTGAAATTTTTTTTCTCATATTTTTTATTGGTGCATAATAATTGTACATATTGATGGGAATTTTGTTACATATTTGTACATGCACACAATAGAACAAAATAATAATTTGGCCAATATCACCCTCCAGCATTTCTCCCTCCCTTTACCTCTAAACTTTCTTGCATTGTTTCACACATAAGATTTTTGGGGGACACCCAAAAATCTAAACTGTAACAGTGATCAATGATAATGCTGCTTTACATTGGCTGAAATTAATATACGCATCTTACCTCCAGATTTTGCATCAATTAAATTAATAGTTGGTGGAAATTAACAATGCTCTGTGCTCTTCTCTGTGCTGGATGCTCTATAAACAGTAACTCCTATTTTTAAAAACTCCTGCCACTAAGTTCTGCCTAGCCCTACTTTACAGATGATGCTTAGTAATTTTCAGAAAAACCCAGAAGTAGTGAATGGTAGAACTGAAGTGGAACTTAACAAAGCTCTATGGCCCAAGCCTGGCGGCTTCAAAATGTCCCTGGGGTAGCAGGGCCAGCATCATCCCTGGGAGGAGGTAGAAATCTTTTAAGAGTCCTTAGATCTTTCTGGGCAATCATGTTAATAGTCTAGCAACTCATACTTCTCCCAATTGTCAGACACTTTTTGGATGCAATCAAAGCTATTAGGGGGCAAAAGCTTCAGGCTGCCTTCTCTCTGCTGTTGCTGATTACAGAGCTCCAAACTCCTGGGCTCCCTTTGTTCCTGGAGGTTACCTGCTCTCTGGAAAGGCTAAACCACTCTAGGCCAGTGGGCAGCCTACCAGCTGGCTTCTGCTCTCTGTCCTTGTCAGTTCTTACTTTAGATGACATCAAGTTTTCATGAGCAAAACATTTTTTTTTCTTTATGTACAGTAAATGCATTGAATTTGTATTCCTTGAAAATTAAAATTCTCACATTTTATTTCCCTCATGAAAAAAAAAAAGATCTTTGAGAGAAGTATGGAAACATTCATTTTTTTGCAGATTTTAAGTTGACCACGCTTATTTCACAAGTTGGGGAAAAAAGTAGAATTCTAACCAAATTCTGGGAAATCCAGATGTATACAAAGGATCTCCAATTTATGAAAGTGATTTTGTGAACATTTGTGAATTAAATCATGAGGGAAACGGGAAAAAACTTTTTCTGTTAATCTGGAAAATGAAGTAAAATGAAAGAGGAAAAGGAAAGAAAGAAATAGAGGTACAAAATATTTTTTCTCTAGTTCGGGGTGCAACTCAGTGGTAGAGCACTTACCTTATAGAAACCTACTTTGAATTTTGATCTGTTCCTGGGTTAGCAAATAAGTGTAGGATTCTCTTTCATGATGATGGATATCAGCAGCGAGCCAGGCCCCAAAACCTAGTTAGGCACATCATCAGAAGGGGACAGGGCTGATACTCTACATTGTACCTTGTTGCTAATCTATGATGTTTGGTAGGATATGCGCAAATGCATTTTCAACTTACCCCAATATTTTCACTTTAGAAAGGGTTTAGGTGGTGTCAACTCCACTGTCAGCTGAGAAGCATCTGTATTCACAAATACTAACTATGCACCATACATTAATTCAAATGCTAGTGAAGTCAGCTAATGCCTGGAAATAACTGGAGGTAAATTCCTTAAATAACCAAATGTCCAAATTGTCTTTCAAGAAAAGCTTCCATCCAAGGATGGATCCACCTTGCCTGCTACACCTCGGACAGAGGGCTAACTAATATCCAGAATGTAATACAAAGAACTAAAAAAACTAAACATCAAACTCACAAATAATCCAATAAATAAATGGGCCACAGAACTAAAAAGAAACATCTCAGAGGAGGAAGTCCGGAAAGTCCATAAATACATGAGAAAATGTTCTACATCATTAGCAATAGGAGAAATGCAAATCAAAACTTCACTGAGATTCCACCTCACTCCTGTTAGAGCGGCAAAAATGAAGAATACAAACAGTGATAGATACTGGAAGGGTTGTGGGAAGAGAGTGATGCCGGTGATGTGGATGTCAGGTTTGTGTCCTTTTGGAGTCGAAGAATGAAACTGAGGGACACCAAGGCAAGTGTAGTAGATGGATTTTATTTTACAGAAAGTAAAGTACAGGGAAAAGAGCAGACTTCCCCCAGAGTGTGGGAAGGGGACAGAATTGATGAGGCAGTAAGGTTTGCCCTTTTTATATGGTGTCCTCTCCTCGATTGGTCACTGCTTCCCTGCTCCTGTACCTAGGACACAGGCGTGGGGAATTCTGGTCCAGTCTTTGGTCCATACCTTAGGCACCAATAGAAAGAATATGGTCCCTTACTTAGCACCAGGGAGTGTCTGCATCTTTTCCTATCTTGTCAGACCCTTATTAGCATTGGGGGATGTCTTTGCCCTCTCAGGAAAGATGACCATCAGTTAATTTTCTCCCCTTCGACCCACAATGTTCTGCCTACACTGACTGCCTAACTTTTTCTGCCTCAAGAGGAGTCCCACCATTGCTGGTGGGACTGCAAACTGGTTCAGCCACTCTGGAAAGCAGTGTGGAGACTCCTCAAAAATCTAGGCCTGGAACCACCTTATGACCCAGCTATCCTACTCCTGGGTATTTTCCCAAGGGTTAGAATCAGCATATTATAAAGTTGTGGCTTCATCAATGTTTATAGCAGCTCAATTTACTATAGCTAGACTATGGAACCAACCCAGATGCCCCTCACTCCAGGAGTGAATGCACAGAAGCATTCTGAAACTCTTCCTGTCATCACCCAATCATCAAGCAAGGTCTCTCCCTCTCCCTTCCTTAAAATTCCGCCACTCTTCAAGGAGGCAGATTTCAGCTTATAGCCCCTGGCCCCTCCTTGCCAGTTGACTGCACCATAAACTCTTTTTTTCTTTTTCTTTTTTTCCTTCAAAGACCCTGTGACAATAGTGATAAGAACTAGTGAGACAGATTGCCTGGCCCTCTTCATGCACCAGCGGGAGCAGAGAATCCGGCCTCATCTCTAAAACCCTGCATCACTAGGAGGAAAAATTGAACTGAACAAGGAGATGGAAGATTATGACTGGGTATTTTTCGTACAGGGATCAGCTAATGCCTAATTCTTTTACTGACAACACAATCACAATTAAGTAATCAAAAATGATATTTGATCTGGGAACCGTGGCACCCTAGTAATCTGAGCTATTAGGGAAAGCGAGGTAAGATAATCAAGAGTTTGAGGCCAATCCGGGCAACTTAGTGAGACTTTGTCTCAAAATAAAATTGAAAAAGGGCTGGGGATGTAGTTCACTGGGAAACTGCTTAACTAGCACACGTGAGGCCCTGCATTTGAACCCCAGCACTGAAAAAGAAAATTATATATAAAATTCTCTCTCAAGTGCTAACTATAAAATAGAATGAGGGAAGATAACATATCTTAGACTCTTTGAACAACGTCTACATTTCTGGCATGATTCTAAGAACTTTTCAGAACTCTTACATTTATTTTTTCCTGAGTCCAACACCTGCTCATCTTCTGGTTTTTTTCAGTTGGGGTAGTTTACTTTTGTCCTACAAATAGGGATATCCTGTAAATCTTTCTTTGGAGATGGATTTCATATCTAGGAAAACTGTCTTAGACTAAAAATTCATTTAACATAGAAACTGAGTGCCAAGTGGGAGAAGTAACTTGCCAAGGATGCCTATGGTCCTGTTGACCCAAGAAGACCCAAGTTATGGTCCTTTCTGTCCAAGGTCTGCCATTGGTTCCCAGTTTTAGCTTTATTGTAATAAAAATATCAGAAATAAATTGAGTTAAAAGAAAACAAATATTTTGGCTCAGTTTTCATTCAATGCTTGCTTGATCTTGCCTTTTGGTCAGGGTCAAAGTCATGGAAAAGTTAACAAAGAAGGGATGTAGTGGGAGTGGGGGGGTGGGGAGTGCAGGAACCTGGGGTCCTCAGATCCCTTTCAAGGACATGATCCGCCCCCAGGTAACTTTCTTCCACTAGGTCCCACCTCCCAATCACTCCCTCCCCTCCCAATCACCACCCAGCGTGGGATAGCCTTGAACACACCCGACCTGGGGGGGGTGGGTACTTCAAATGCAAATTGTAGCAGCCCCTAGGAGGGGCAGGGCAGCAAACACCAGCAACCAGAGCGACACACAATTTGCAAGAGAAATAATCCAGCTTTAATTGATACAGGAAAGCTGAGACTCCAGCAGAGCCTGGGTGAACCTGCAACTTTTCCAAAAAATTCCATTCCTGGGCTTAGAGATCGGCGTTCATCCCCCATTCCAGGGACACAATTCAGATGCTAACTTTACGCTACCCCTCTAGCATAAACTCAACACCCACAGCGGAACTAAATAAGGATCAGAGAGGGCACAAAGCAAGGATACAGGGGTCCAGAATTCTCTAAGGAGTGCGCAGCCTCGCTGCTGCACTGCCCAGTGCGGCCCCGAGTACGCGCGCTGGGAGGGCCCGTGATGAATGGCTATTCTTCCCAGCTTCCCGAGGCGGCTATTATTTTGCAGCTGCCTGGGTGTTCCGCTGAATTGTCACTGAATTCCCCCCTGACCTCTTTTCACCTTTTGAAGACAGAAGGGAAAAAGCGGGTAGCGCGAGGCTTGCGGGGAAGCCGCCACAGCCTTTGCAGAAGGCTGCCTCGCTGCGGGCTCCGGGAGGCTGGCGGCTTCTCCACCCCAGCTGCGCCTGCAGAGCGCTCTCGGTGCCGGCCGGGAGCCGGATTCATCAGTACCTACAACGGCACGCAGTAAATGATTTTCCTAATGAGGAGCTCAGGAGACTAAGTAAAGAACGTGCCAGAGATCAGAGGAGGCAGGCAAAGCAGCAGGCAGGAGTGGGAGCTCCCGAGGCTTCTCCTGTCCTCTGCTTTGCTTCTAATTCTCTCCCCCTGCCCCCCGTGAAGATGCTAATGGAGTGAATGCTTTGGGCGTTGCAGGAGAGGAAGCAGCAGAGATTTCAGTGGAAAGAAATGTTAGCTGGGCTGAAAAATAGCCTCTTTCTCCCCCACGTTGTGTGTGTGTGTGTGTGTGTGTGTGTGTGTGTGTACTTGCCACTGGTGAAGCAATGTATTAAAAGCATGATGAAGGCTGAGCTTGGAAACAGCCCCCTTGGTGAAAGTCCTTGCTCAGCCACCAACTCTGAGAACTGTGCGATTTAGGACACCCCCGGGGGACTTTGAGTCTTTTTAGTTTTTTAGTAAAATAATGTCCTATTGTCCCCTACAGTTTTATGATACCTTTTTTTTTTTTTTTAAAGAGAACAGTGAGAGAGAGAAAGAGAGCATCATTTTTATTTAGTTTTACATGTGGCTTTCCTTGCTCCGTTACTTCATTGTGCACGTGATGCTGGGGTCTGAACCTGCACCCTGGAGCCTACCAGGTAAACTCTGTAAGCACTGAGCCACCACTCCAGCCCCTTAAGATACCATTTTTAAATGTCACATTTCAAGATGGTAGCTGTTAGCTAACATTGATGTGGGGTTTTTGAGATGAGGCCAGATTTTCTGCTCCCCTTGGTGAATGAAGAGGGCCTGGCTGCAGAATTCCGGAGCCGAAGTAGCCCGTTTTTAGTGTTAGCAGCTCATCTCATTTGGAACTGAGAATTTGGGCTAGTTGCAGGTCCCTCAGGTCTCTGCAGCCCAAAAGTGTTAGCAGCTACCCAGCTAAGAGCTGGGATTTCCTGTGGCGCGTTGTAGCTCTTGGTGTGGAAGTACACCCCTGGAATTCAGTGCCAAACTTCTGGGTCCTTAACTCAAGAATTTGAAGAATAAAATCCACGGACAACCATGGAAGGAGGAGTAAAAGGAGTAGGATTTATTTAGGAAGAAGAGCAGAGACTCCGCAAGGCAGAGGGGCACCTGGAAGCAGGACACCGTCTAATGGAGGTTAGGCAGGGGTTTATATTGACTTAGGGTATGACCATAATTAACATTCATGCAAAGGAGGTATTGAGAAATGCATTAATTCCATTGGTGAAAATCTATGTAAAACAGGCATTGAAACTGGTCAAGAACACTATTGGTTAAAACAAAAGGTGGCAAATACTTCCTAGTACCCACCTGTGACCACTCCCATCTCTTAGTTGGGACAAAGATGAGCCTCATGGTCTTTACACTTGAAGGCCCTGAGCATGCCTGTGACCACCCTCATCTTAGTTGGGACAAAGGTGAACCTCATGGTCTTTTTGCATTTGAAGGCCCTGAGCACACCCTGCCAATCACTCTTTGCCTCTACCAGCTAGCTCTTGGATGGGGGCCCTCTGTCCTGACTACCTAGCCATTTCACTGTCTCTCCTAATCTGTCTCAACATCATATGTCTAAATATAGCAGTGCAGGGTGATTTTAAAAAGGGAAATCATTTCTCTGCTACAGAACACACTTACATGTACATACACACGTGCATGCACACACACACACACACACACACACACACACACACACTCTCTCTCTCTCTCTCTCTCTCTCTCTGTCTCTAAAGTGTGAAGCCCAGTTTTATGAGCTTTTAACGGTGACCTTATCATTACTTAATCTCTGAAAGAATCAGTTTCTTTTTTTTTTCTTTGTAATGGGAATAAATACTATTTTATAACTTGGTTATAGCATTTTAATGAGAAAGCTTGTGTAGTGGTAGTGCTACTTGTGAGAAAGATGAGAACACATTGCTACCATCATCCAATCTCAATATCACTGGATTTTGAGAGGAAATGGTCTGATGAGTAATTAAGGCATTTCCCCAAAGTCATTAGGAACCTGAAGTTATTTTTTAACTTGTTTTTCTTGCACCTGTGTTGGCTAGATCACAGACTATAGGCTCACTCCCATGAGGGAAGTGTTAACTGTGACAACCTTCTTCAGTACTTTGTAGACAACTTTATCACCACCTTGCAAACATCTGTGACTTGCTAGCTTCGGAAATTGTGGAGCAATGGTCACATTGACCTGTTTTCTGGAGGTTCTTTCTTTCATGTTCATCTTCCATTACTTTTGATATATATCTATATTGGTCCAGGATATCATTGGTGATAACTGCACACCTAGAAATCATAGGGTATTCTGTTTATTCCTTCAGAATTAATTTTCTGGTTTGAATCCTTACAACCCAGAAAGTCTTGCTTTTCTAGAATTCGGAGGGCTAGAAGAGCAGAATTTGAGGGACACTGCCATAGGTGAAAGTTTTGGACAATCATTCAAATGCAGAGACTTACATGTTTTATCTGACACCTCCATTCATAACTAATCAGGCTTTATTTTTATTTTTAGGCAAATCCACAGAGCAAAGGAACAATCCTTAACAGGACAAATGTAGTCACATAAACTTGTAGACTCAAGTTTGAAAAGGGTCTGGATTGTAAAGTTAGCCCCTTTGATTTGAATCCGGTCCATCATTTCCACTCCCTGTAACTTTTGACAAGTTACATAATCAGCCTACATCTCGGTTTTCTCTTATGTAATCTGGAGATAATAATATCTATTTTACAGCACTTGGCACTTTTTTTCTTATACATACATATCTATGATAAGATTTAATTTATAAATTAGGCACCATAAGGGATGAAATATAATAACTAATAAATAAAAGAATGATTACATTATGCCATAATAAAGGTTATCTGAATTTGTCACCAAGAGGGAATTCAAGAAGGTCTCTCCAGAAATAGGATCTTCCAGACTTTTGACATATCACGGAAAAAAATTTAAAGGCTATATCAGATCTTTTCCAAGAGGAAGAACTTCTTTAGAAAAAAAGGTGTAGTTTCTCTGAGCATTCTCAGAACATAATTCCAGCTTTCTGGAGAATGAGAAGTACTTTTGGGGTTTCAGGCTCTTCTCTTCTTCCTCCTTTTCCCCCTTCTCCTCCTTCCTGACTTCCTTTTGATGCCAGTTTGGTGGAAGTTGGGTTCATGTTCCCCAGAGATGAAGAATGAAACCGAGGGGATATTTTAAGAACATAATAGAAAGGGAAGCATAGGGAAAAGAGCAGACTTCCCTAGGAGTGGGAGAAGGGGACAGAGCTGAAAAGGGTGGAGTTAGGTCCCTTTTTATAGGATGTTTTCCCTTCAATTGGTCATCCTTTCTCTTCCCCCAAACTAGGATGTGGGCACAGGGAAATTCTGATAGGGTCCAGTGTTTGGTTTGCACCTCAGGCATCAATAGAAAGAATATGGTGCCTTGCTTAGCAGAAGGGAGTGTCTGCATCTGGACCCACCTTGGCAGACCTCCTTACTAGCATTGGGGGATGTCAAATTGATCTTCTTAAAAGAAAAAAGAACCGGTTTCCCCTTGATGGACTTGAACATTCTAACTACTCTGACTGCCTGACTTTACGCTCTGTTTCACTTTCTTCTTCCTTCTTCTTCATGCTGGGGACAGAATCTAGGACCTTGCACATGCTAGACAAATGCCCTACACTGAATTATACCACCAGAAATCCAGCTCTTCTTTTAAAGGAAACTTTGTGAGGGGTGGATATAGGAAGGTATGTGGGAACCAAGTCAGCCCAGCAGAATCATAGATCAAAAGGCTTTTGTGGTGTTTTGGACTGACACTGTCTCTTCTATCTAGGTAATATTTGCAGTGTACCTATATGATAGATTTCTTAAGATATCCCTCTTTTAACTTTATCTAATCTTCATTACACTGTGTAAACTAACAGTTCACATTAGCATTAAAATGAGACAATTTTCATAAATGAATGACTTTCTGGCAACTTCAAGACTTGCAGTCTTCTCAGAATTTTGGGAGTGACGGGCCAGGAAGAGGGAGAAGCCAGGGGAGTAAAGGTGTGAGTACTGTGCAGGGCATGGTAATCCCAGCACTGTAATCCCAGCACTTCGGGGGACTGAGGTAGGAGGATCGCAAGTTCAAAGTCAGCCTCTGCAACTTAGTAAGGCCCTAAGCAACTGGGTGAGACTCTATCTCAAAACAAAAAGATAAAACAGGCTTGGGATGTGGCTCAGTAGTTAAGCACCTCCAGAGTTCAATTACTGGTACCACCAAAAAAAAAAAAAGAAAGAAAGAAAGAAAGAAAAAGAAAAGAAAAATGATAGTAGTATTCCAATCAAGGAACTTTTAGATTTAAAGCTACAGTCTCTTCTCCCTTTCCTTTTATCTTCTTGTCTTCTATCTTTATTTCTTCTGTCCTACCTCAAATGTGTTCATTCTCTCTCTCTCTCTCTCTCTCTCTCTCTCTCTCAAAATATCTTATTGCACCTTACTGGTCACAGATGACTTCCTGGGACTGAAATTGTGGAAAGTACACCTGCAGATATGAAGGTCTGTATAGGAAAATAGTGAGTATTAAATAGGAAAACAACCATTTTGGACCACGCTTAGCCCAGGGTCTTTATCATAGGTGTGAGCCCAATGCTCAGTGCTTTGCTCACACCCAGTCCTCAAGAAGGAGATACAGCCGCACATCAGAAGTAACATCTGCCAAAATGTCAGCCTCTTGCCTGGAGTTCAGGATCCAGAATGAAGGAAAATGAGGGCTCCTGTGTTTTTAGTGTTTCTTTCTTTGAGCAAGCGGACATTTGTAGGGTAGATGGCTAATCTAACAATACTTCAAATTGAATGACTCTCAGAGTAATAGGGGGATGGCTCCCTAGGATACTTGGAGGCGTAGGGAGAAGGATGGGGAGGGGGGAGGGTGTATGAAGAACTCATAGGAGACTGGAGAGTGGGAAGATGGGGGAACCATCCCAGAAGCCGAAGCCGATGTCATTCCTCCACGAGATACCCATTTAATGCATGAGTTCTTCTGGGGGAAACTGCA
>PVKS010033518.1:0-21656 GCA_004027875.1 Aplodontia rufa
TCCTTACTCACACCTCTCTTCCCTCCTCACCTTTACCTCACACCTCCCTTCCCCCCTCACCCTTACCTCACACCTCTCTTCCCCCCTCATCCTCACCTCACACCTCCCTTCCCTCCTCACCATTACTTCACACCTCCCTCTTCTGCTCATCTTTAGTTCTCCTCTCTCTTCCCTTTTCTCCTCAGCAATGGTGCCCCTCTGGCCTGTCTCCTGTCCTCGAGTTCCTTCCACCCCTCAGTCATTGTTCCTAGGTTTGTGGGGCATTGCTCCTCTCCGTGAGAGAAAAGCCGCCCTTTTAGGGGGTTTGAAGCTCTCTCCCTTCTCGTAGTGTGGTGTCTAAGTAGCGTGGTGTCTAAGTCGTGCGTCCTGAAGCCCATGACCTTTCTGCCCTGTGTGGGTGGCTCATTTGCTCGAGTAGTTCACTCTCCCAGTTTTACCAGCCCACTTGCCAGGAGCAGGGGGATGAGGCATCTTGCAGCCTCTACCCTGCCTTGCGTCCTGCCGCCCCAGGCTGGGCTGGAGTCTTGTGAGGGTTGTGCCTGACACCAGTCCTGGCTGTGGAGGCTGCGAGGCGCTTCCCCGAGGAGGAGGCTGTTGGGACTCGCGCCTCCGCCTCCTCACCAAAGCAGCAGTCTCTCAGCACACTGTGCCTCGTTAATATGGCAATCCTCTCATGTGGTACTGCGGAGTCCTGATTGCAGGCAAGTCTTCTTCTCCCTAGGAAAACGCCCTGAAGGTACTGGAGCTTTGTGACTTTCTTGGGCAACATCTTCCTGGAGGTTGCAGTGTGGGGCAAAGCCCTGTACAACAGGAGGCCAGTGAGTGAGGAGGAAAGAAGGGGTCCCAGAGCCACCATGCCCAGCACCGCCAGATGGGCAAAGAAGGAACTTGCAGCCAGCGCCTCTGCCAGCCCCTTCCCAGGGCCGCCCAGCCCCCACCCTCACACCTGAGTGTCATGGAAAGTGCCAGCAGCTAAGCAGCTGCCCTGTGCACTGTGGGGACAGAGTCATTCCTCATTAGTGTCCCTGAGCGTCGCAGGAGGGAGGGAGCACCTGCTGTCCAGAGCACAGCTTGTGCCCTGTGGTCGAGGACCCATCATGGCGTCCTCGCAGGGGCAGGAGGGCAGGCCAGGGCGAGCCTGCAGCCAGGTCCCCTGTTATCAGTTCCCATGACACAGTTCCTGGTTCCCCCAACTGCGCTTGTTATTGTTATTCTTGAAAACAGATGGGGGTGTTGAGAGGGAGCTCAGGGCAGGGACGGTGATGAAACACACACCCACTGGTGGCTCCAGGAAGCCGCCCGCAGACAGGCCGGGGCCTCTGGGCAGCACGAAGGGTTTATCTGGGTGCAGGCACTGCAGCCATGGCAAAGGGAAGCCTGGACAGTTCCGCGACGTCAGCGCAGGCTCCCCACCTCCAAAATGTGCCAGGAAAACGGCTGGTGACAGCCGCCAGAGGACATTTCCTATCTCAGTGCAGATCAGGTGGCCTGCAGGGGAGGTGGGTGGACAGAGGGACGAAATGCCACTCCCGGCCACAGCCTTTGCCAGCTTCTCTCATTTCCTGTGCATCTGCCAAAAATCACACGCTGACAGTGGCCATCGCCGGCGTCTGGGGAATGCTGCGACTTGACCATGCACAGGAGACAAAGAAGGAGGAAGAGCCCTGAACATGCAGGCAGGGCTGCCCGCGGCGGCTCCCGCAGTCTGAGCCAGCTTCTCACTCCAGGCCGGGGTTGCCCCGAGGGGCGTGGGTGTCCAGTGCTGCGAACTCAGGGATTGCCAAAGGCCTAGGCAGTGCGAGGTGGGGCAGTGGCCACTCAGCGCCAGGCCAGGCCAGCTGGGGACCCGCGGGAACAGGCTTACCGCATGTGCTCCCTCCCTAACCTCCCTCTGCTCTGTCTCTTGCAGTAAATGAAATCATACGCAACGACCTCTCCCGCGCAAAGCCCCGCTCCTAGTGCTGCCGTGGAGCTGGCAGGAGCCACGTGGGCTGAGCCTCAGCACCAGGCTCTGATGGCGAACTGGACACTGGTGCCACTCAGACTTCCGACTTCCGCACCGAGGAGCTGAAGGCTGACACTGCATGTTGAAAGACCTCCGTCTCCGGGGACTGAGGACGCCTCGTGGGAGGGCCCTGCAGGCAAGGCCTGGGCCTCAATACTGGAAGTGCCTTACTTACTGCCGCGTCCGGGCATCGTGGAACCGTGCATTGGATTTGCTACCACGAGTATCTGTAGGAGCAGAAGCTGAAAAGCTCTTGGCTTTGAGGCTTTATCCTCTGCACAGCTGCGGGGAGAGGCCCCACCCACCGACTCCCTGCTTCTTCAGCGTTCCCTGGACCATGCTGTGCTGCTGGGCTGCCTCAGCCGGTGCACACCCCTGCTCTGGCAGCAAAACCCTCTGTGTGACTAAAACCATAGGATTTTAGCAGGAGCATGCTGGGGTTTTCATTTGTAGTCTAATCTGAACATGGCACAAAGAAGCTGATGGCGAGGTTGGACGACCCCGCCCGTCCACCGCGGGGCAGAGCTGCCGTGCATGCACATAGATAGGCATAGAGTTCCGTGTGCATGAGAAATGATGAAGAGGGAGATGACCAGCGTGGGCCTGGCAGGGTTTCTGCATTAGCAATACCAGCATCCATTTTGGAGAATGCACCCGAGAGTCCAGTCCCACCTTCCAGCACCTTCCACTGGGTCTGCCACTCCCCAGAGGTGGCGTTTTCTTGTCCATGCAGTTACAGCACTTTAGACCGTCAGCGAGGTGCAGTTGTAAACGCATTGCAAAAGGGGCGAACGCATTTGCTCAGTTATGGGGTCCCCCTTTCACAGAAGCCTTATAGACCCTGCCTCCTCCAAGAACACAGCACCGAAAGCCGCGTCTTCACACACAGCCACACACAGCCGTCTTCAGATGCTGGCGGGTGGGTGACCACTGCTGATTTTGTACAGTTAACTGCTTAGTGCTGGCTCTGGCAGCGACCTCTTGTCTCCTGTAACCAAAAAGCATGGTTTGATGAATTAACTTGGTAGTTGTGCCTTAGCGGCCATCGCCCCCTGATGGAGCAGGCCAGAACTGCACTGTGGGCGGAGGCTGCAGGTCCAGCTGGGAAGAGATCTCAGCAGCTTCCACCTGCAGGCTGGGTGTTGCTCTTCAACTCACAGAGACAACTGGGAGCGGATCTGAAGGTGGATCTGAAGAGCCGACTCCGCCGTGCACGTCGCTCTGCCCCCCGCTGCCTTCCCTGTGTTTAGCGTCTGCCGTTGCATGAACTGTTTCTTAGTGGGCTGTCATGTGAAGGAAACTTTCGATGTTTGTGTCAGCTGTCTCTGTAGTTAGAAAATGGATCCAATAAAGCAGTATTTTTTTTTTTGCTGGACAACCTCAGTCTGAGAGTGGTTCATTACTTGTGGAAATGCCACTTGGTTCTCAGCTGCGTTCACGGGAAGGCCCGTGAGAAGGACTTTGCTGGTGAGGCAGGAGCTGTGTGCTCACTTAAGCAGAAAGAAGCGCATCTTGCGGCAGAGCTGTTCCCTTTCCTCCTGGTTCGCTGGAGAAGAGCTGCTGGCTGCAGGTGTCTTTTCTGGAGTGTTCTCAGCCGTTCTAAACAGCACTACGGAAGTGCTTGCCTAGGCCAGGTGGAGAAGGAACTTTGGCTTTTGTGCCCAGAGAAGTGTTCTAGGTGGGGCTTGGGCCACACACTCACGGGCAGCTCGATGTTGCTTTAGAAGGGTCCCCTGTGCGTCCCTGGCACCTGTGTGCCACCCCCCTACTTGCTGCCCTCAGCATCTCTTCCCACCCACCCAGGTCTCCTCCTGCCCTCGCAGACCAGTGCGAGACCCCCTGTCTTCTGAGGCAGTGTTCTGCTTTCAGGGCTTTGTAAAGTGCAGAAGCTGCTCCCCTCGCCCAGCGGTTTGCAGACCAGGAGTGTGAGGGACCACCACTGAGAATCCATGGGAGCATCTACCCAGGGTCACCCTGATGACACTGCCCGCAGCACCGTCTCAGGGAACAGGGACAGAGAGGCTCTGGCCCTGCCTTGCTCTCTCTCTGGGCTGGCGAGGAACCCTGCAGGGCCCAGAGCTGCCCCTCCGCTGGCCCACATCCTGCAGGCCAGGTCCATGTGCTGCCCCACTTGCTCTTGCCCTCCGGCCCTGCGAGCGGGACTGGAGTTCCCGGGTCCTGAGGCAGCTCTGGGTAACTTTTTAAGGGGTTGTGCTTCCTGCTTGGCTTTCGAGCATTGCTGCCCTAGACTGGCCCTGACTCAGCAACCTAACTTGGATCAAATGTGTGAAGCACATCTGATTTATAATTCTTGTGCCAAAAGAATACAGTTGGGTCTCTGCCGACTACGCATCCTCTTAGACAGCCCCCGTGGCACTCTGAGTACTTCAGCAGAGCCCACTGCGGGAAGCTGGGACACCAATCCCAGGGAGGCTGTCACTTCAATGGTGCCAGTGAGGCCCAGGGGACGTTCGCTCTGCTTCACACACTCACTGTGCCAGCGGAGAGCAGAGCCTGCGCAAGGCCTGCAGATGGCAAGAAGAAGGCCCAGGTGAGAGTCAGGGCACCCAGTGCCCGACTCCCTGCACACAAAGCTCAGAGCCATGCATGGTTTGCATGTCCTTGATGGAGCAGCTGCCGTCCTCGCTGTGCCTCCTCACTGTGGTCCCCTCTGCTGACACGAAAGCGCCATCTCCTTCTCACAGTGCGAGCGCACCGTGAGCTGTGGTGGGTAATGGTTTAATCACCCTGCGGCACCCGGCTCCACAAAGGCGGAAGCATGCTAATGAGGGGCTATTTTGGGGGTAGCCTGAGTCACATCTGAAGGCAAGGCACTGTCAGGCTACTGCCGCGCCCACTCTAGGGCTGGGAGAAGGCAGCGCTGACCCCTGCCTGGCTGACAGGCTGCGCCCCCCCACAGCGCCCTGGCCACAGTGCTTTTCCCCGCTGCATGAGCACAGGCTGCTTTGCAGGGCTTCTGCGTGTGACCATTCCACAGGCCCCCCAGAAGTGTCCAGCCACACCATGCTAGCTGTCCAAGGTGGGCATCAATAGCAGGCCCCACATTGAGCCTTTGGAGAGTCACTCCTGCTCTGTGCCTTCACCACCCTCCAAGGTGCAGGTCCCTGGGGAGGAGGAGACTCAGCCATCATCTTGGGCAGCCAACAGCAACCCTGCCACCAAGCGTGACCTGCTGTCCTGAGCTCCGAACCTCCAGGTGAGGCAGAGATGGTGGCTCGGCCTTCAGGGTGCCGTCTCCAACACCGCAGGGTGGGGATGGCCACCCCCCTCTCAGGGGTCATCTCAGCCATGCCCAGGTGCTGCCCAGCATGGGACCGTGACTTTCTACCTGTGACCTTTGGGGAATACCTGGGGGCCTCGATTTCCTTACTCAGAGACACTGGGCAGTTAGAATTCTCCAGCTGGCACCAACCTTACCGGGGTCCTGGGTCTGTGGGGGAGGGAGGGAGCCAGGGAGCCCCAAGAGGGTGCTCATTTCCTCAACTGCCCAAGGCTGGCTGTGCTCTCCAGCCTTGCTCACTGGCCCTCCAGGCTGGTCCCCCCACCCTCTGATCACTTGCCCAGTCTTCCTCTCTGATCTCAGGCAGAACTTCATGTCTGGTCTCCGGGCAGATCTCTCTGGTCTCCATGCAGGTCCTCCTCTCTGGCTTCCAAGTTGGTCCTCCTCTCTGGCCTCCCGTTGGTCCTCCTCTCTGGTCACCAAGTTGGTCCTCCTCTCTGGTCACCAAGTTGGTCCTCCTCTCTGGTCTCCAAGTTGGTCCTCCTCTCTGGTCTCCAAGTTGAGTCTTCCTTACTATGCATTACCTCCCATGTCCCTGGCAATACCCTCTGCTCTAAGATCTACCGAGCATGCTGTTAATTCATCTTTTGGTTGGTGTAAGCTTTGAACCATTTTAACTCGTTGTATATAAGTAGTCTGATGTAGACATGTAAGCTTATCTTAAACACAATTACATCATCTCTGCCTCCCAAATGGGGTATTTTACTTATTCATTTTCTTATGTATTTATGTTGGTACTAGGGATTGAACCCAAGGGTGCCCTACCACTGAACCACATCCCCAGTGTTTTATTTCAAGACAGGGTCTCACTAAATTTCCCAGGTGGCCTCCAATCTGCCGTGCCTGGGCCTCCAAGTAGTTGGGACTATAGGCCAGCCACTGTGCCCAGGGGATGTGGCTGGATTTAAGTCTACGTTTGCTCCATCTATTCCGCTCTTCACGTTCTGCCTTCTTTTGGATATTTGTGTGACCCGATTTCTCCTTTGTTAGCACATTAGGCAAGACTGCTGTCACAGAGGGTGGGTAACACCTGTGCTGCTCCTGCTGGCCCCACCCACAGGGCGCTGCCCATGATGGTGCTGCTGTGCACCCACTGCTGACTGTGCCCCCTGCAGGCCTCCGTGCAGCATGGCATCTGGGCTGACTCTCCTCTTGGGGGCGCTTTGGTCTCCTGTCTCCAGGTGCCTGGCTCTCTTCAGAGTCTAACTCCTGCATGTGTTGTTTTCATTTTGCTTTAAAGAGTTAGCAGTCTTTTAAAGAGGTACACTGATACAAACACAAGTTTTCGGGGTTCACCCCTGCATCCCGGCGGTGGTCACTCTGGGGCTGTGAGGTCCTCCAGTGTTTCCCCAGCATTCACAGTCTGCAGGTCTGGTGGTGGTGCAATAACTCTGCCTTTGTATCTGTAAAAAAGCCTTTATTTCATCCTCTGTCTTAATTTTTTATTTTACAATAATTCAGATTTACAAGGTGCTGCTAAATCATTCTTTCGGAGGCCCTTGGGCCTCCCGTGTCTGTCCCTCCTGTGGGGACTGGCCCTAGCTGCTGGCAGCCTGCTCCCACCTGTGAGCTCTCACTGTGCCAGTGCGATTCCTTGTCATAGCTGGGCCCAGCAGGCCCTGGATGCTGCCTGTGACTCCTCACGCCACAGTGCCCTGATGCATCCTGCTGGAGGTCGCCTCCCTCTGCACCTTGGTGAGGAGCAGGTCACTGTGTCCCCACAGCTCCTCCTCTTCCCAACCGAATGGGAGCGAGGTGTGGCCACCACCTGTTGAAGGGTTTGGGGTTGCTTGGACTCTTCTTATTTCTTTGGCTGTTGTGAAAGTGGTCTGTGAACAGTGGGCACAGGGTGTTGAACGTGGCTTCATCCCGCTGGGATCAAAGTCTGAGGCTGCAACCCTAGGGTTAAGATGTGCCATGTCCCCCAAAAGCTCATGTGTGAGCAATGCAAGCAAGTCCAGAAGCGAACCCACTGAGGAGCGAGAGCCTTATCCTCACCAGCACTCAAGTTTCCATGATGGCCAGGCGGGGTGTGACTGGAGGACATGGGTCCCTGGGGCCTTAACCTCACCAGCGCTCAAGTTCCATGATGGCCAGGTGGGGTGTGGCTGGAGGACGTGGGTCCCTGGGGCCTTAACCTCACCAGCGCTCAAGTTCCATGATGGCCAAGTGGGGTGTGGCTGGAGGATGCAGGTCCCTGGGGCTGTGCCTTAGGGGTTTATACTTTGTCCGTGGTGCGCGTGGCACCCTGTCTCTCTCCCCACTTCCTGGTGCCATGTCCTGAGCTGCTTTCCTCCTCCACACCTTTCTGCCGTATGTTCTGCCTCATCTCAGGCCCAATAAACTCCTTCCTCTAAAGTATTCTTCTCAAATCTTTTGGTCTTATTTGCAAAAACGTTGCCTGAAGCCTACGCTTAGTTCTCAACCTGCCAGCCATTTCCAGAGTCACTGTGCCAGAGTCATCAGCTTCCTTTGGCCACTCGGGCACGTGTGTGGTGTGACCCCCTGAGGTCTGGCACTTCCCTGGTAGCTGCCTGGGCTGGACCCCTTCTTGTGTGCTCCTGTGCCTTATCTGGGTGTCGAGCGAGGCATCGCTTGGTGTCCCCGTCATTTTCTAAAGGGTTGTCCTGGCTGTTATTTGTTGCTGACCACGAGGTTTTAGAAGTTCCTCCCACTGTGTGTAGTCAGCCTCTGCCCGGGTCTTCAGGAGAGACCCTGCCTGACTCCAGGAGGTCCATCCTGCTGCCCTCCTTGGGTCTCACTGTGGTGTGGCACCTGAGATCATCTTCCGGTCCTCGTCACTCTAGAGGTTGTATGGTTTGTATTTCGCGTTGAAGTCCGTGGTCCGCTGTGAGTTAACTTTTGGCGGAGGCACGTGGCCCTGTGACCTTTTGTGCTTTCGGATGCTGGTGCTCTTGCTGGGCTCCCTGCTCTGCCCCTGGGTCTGGCATCTCTTCAGTGGCACCGCAGTCAGCACCCTGGGCACTATGTCTTCACACCTGCTCAAGCGACTCTTCCCACTTTTCTTCTTTATCAAACCATCTCGGCCAGGTCCTGTCTCTCCATATGATTTTTAGAAGAAGCTTGTCTAGCTGCGAACCCTTGCTAGGCCTTGCCGGGAATTGTACTAACCCTATAGATCAGTTTGGGGGAGAATTGGCATGTTGACCTGGTTAGGTCTTCCATCTACACATGCAGAATTTGTCTCTGTTTATTTAGGTCTTTTTAAATTTCTTTTGTCTGTATTTTGAAATTTCAGCACACACATATACTACACATTTTTGTTAGGTTTATGTCTTAGCATTTGGCCTCCTTCGGCTCGTTGTGAACAGTGCCGTGCGTTTGGTCCATTTCCATGCACGCCTGCTCGGTGCATGGCATGAGGCTGGTTTCCGTGTGCCGGTCTTGCTGAAGTCGCAACTGGTCCTGAGTTCTATTGTGGTTCCTGGGTGTTTCCTACGTGGATAATCACGTCTTGTCCATTTCTATTTTTCTGGCTTTATCTCACTGGCAAGAACCTCTGCTGCTCAGGTGGTGAGGGTGGACATCTCACTCATCTGGGGAGCCCTGTGACTCCCAGGCATGATGCTCACCAGCAGCAAGAAGGACCCTCTCTGTTCCTGGTTCGCTGAGAGCACATTGAACATCATCCTGTGGACAGATCCTGTCTCACAACCACTCAGAGCAGCTGTGTTTGCCTTCACCTTCCCCACGCTTGTGTTGGGGCACGGTAGCTGCACATGGTGATGGATTCCTTATTGCACATTCATACACGCACACAGATGACCACATAACTTGGCCAACATCCCTCCTGGCACTTCCTCACCCTCGTTTTGAAAGACTTTTCTCTGGCTGCAGAATCCTCAGTTCACTTTTCCTCTCTGGGTTTTCTACAGTGCTGCTCCACGGCCCTTTGGTGAGAACCCAGTGGCCAGTCTTTGCCCCTCCATGTGTAATGTCTGTCTTCTCTGGCTGCTTTAAGAGTCCCCTTTCCCACTGGCCGTGTCATCTGTGCACCAGTCCTCGTGTCTCTGCTGTTTGGGTCTTGTGGAGCTTCGTGGATGTGTGAATTTCTAATTTTCATAAAATAGGAAACTTGTAGCGGTTGCACTCACAGTGTTTCTGCTCCTGCCCCCGAGGACCACTGGTGGCCCGCAGCTCGTGGCCGTTCAGTCTCTGCGTTGTCCTGCAGAGTCAGCCCGTGCTGTCCCAAGCTCATGCGCTCACTTCTGGGATCCACATTGGATGCCACCTACTGCGCTCCCCCGAGCCAGCACTGTGGTCTTCTATGTACGAGTCTGATCTGGGTCTTTCCTAATGTCCAGGCTCAGTGTGACTTCCCGAGCTTGGGACGGTGACTAAGTGGCTGTTCACACGTCCTTGCTGTTGGACTCCGTGTCCCTTTCCCTGGGTGGCAGCTCTCTCGTGCATTCTGGGTTGCAGTCTCCTGCTTCTCTGGACACTTGCTGGATTCTTGGCTGTGCTTTCTTTTCTCACACATGTGCCTGAGCTTTTTTCGGGTCACAGTAAGTCACTTAGAAGGAGCTCGATCCTTTTGGGTCTTCCTCACTTCTAAGCTTTGTCAAGAAAGACCAGTATCATCTTGGGTTCAACACTGAAAAGAACCTACCAAGTGCCCAATGCAATTTGAAACACTGGCTCCAGGGTGGGCCTCGGTACTCTTCCTGGCCCCAGGCGAGAACCAGGCCACTCCCTCCTGTCCTTTCAGGTGGCTCCTGACCAACCCTGTCCAACTGAAGACTGGCAGGGATGCTCTGCAGACATCACCTCCCTCCAGGAGCTCCGTCCTCTCTGGCAGTCTGCCCAAGACCCCCAGCTCATCCCCAGCTGTGGCAGACTCTGGGCTCTGCTCTCTCCCTCACAGGGCCCAGTGCCCACTCCAGGCTATAATCTGAGGCTCTCCGTGCTGTTTGCTGTCCCTTGTGGCCTGCTGTCTTTCATTGCCTCATGTCTAATGTCTAACATGTGTCTTATCTACGTTGTGCACTTCTTAGAGTAAATCTGATCCCTCTTAGTTCACCTTGGCTGAAAATGGAAATTCTGATGTTTGATATTTCAGGGCTTCCTCGAGGGGTCAAATGTTAGGCCAGTGGTCAATCTTCTTTGCCCAGCATTTTATGTCATGTGACAATAACACTATTCAAATAAAAACTGCACGTGTAGCCAAGAGAGTGGCTCGTGATCACTGGATACGCCTTCGGGCCTCGTACAACTTTAATCGGAAAGGAAAGCATCAAACAGAGGCTGAAACACAGCTCCCACTGCCAAATGAGCTTTCTACCTGAAGGAGAAACAGAAGACTGCTGGTGAAGAGCCAAGAGGTTTTCACAGGTTCTGAAACAGCAGGAGTGAAGTAAACGTCTGTCCAGGTGCTGCGGAGCCACCCACATGGCCCAGGTGTCCCTTGTCACGTGGCCTGGAGCCAGAGCACAGCTCCCAGCCCCACAGCTGCTCCAATCTCCTGCCTGCACCCTCAGAACCCCAGCACACTGACCGCTGCCTCTCCAAGGTCAATGGCTGCACAGGGGAGGGCGGGCCATCGCAGCCCAGCTGCCCAGACAGAGACTGCCTGCAAGCTCCGTGTTTACAGCCCGAGAATGAAGATTATTCACTAGCGTGGACATTTCTTTTTTGTGTACCTTCATTTGGAATTTATAATAACTGGACATTAATGATGATTTGGCAGTGTTTAAACTCACCTTGCAGCTTTCCAATTAAAAAAGGGGTTTGCCAAGAAATTTAATCACTTAAAACAAGAATGCCAGAGCTATTCTTAAGGGAATGGGGTTAAAGACTTTAGGAACACCATTGTCTGTATGCAAATGAGGCTGCTAATTATGAGATTTTTTTTTCCCTATTCATTGGAGTAGGCCCAGCAGGACTTCAACTTGAAAATATGCTATTAGCAATTAGTTCCTATAATGACATACTCAAAAGGAATAAACAAATTTAAAAAGTACCCTCTAATCCAGTCTTTTCACTGATTTAGAGCCCACTTAACCTGGATTAATACGGTTCATTCATGTAGTTCAATTGTGGCTTTCAAAGCGTTGTTCACACGTGCTCTGTCCCACGTGACCCTCCAAGCTCTGTCCCATGTGACGCGAGGCAGATCAGGCCCCGTCACAGTGAAGTTACTGAGGGTTGGGGGCAACATGGCTAATTTGCAGACTGTGGGACTTTTTGTGGTGCTGTTACATGGAGGAGACAGAACCTCCATCCGTTTATCCCCCAGCCATTGTCCATCATCCATCCATCTACCCACCCACCCATGCATCTGTCCACAAATCACACATCCCTCCATCCATCCACCCACACATCCATTTGTTCACTCATTATCTAACCTCCACCCACCCACCCATCCATCACCTATTAGTTCTCCAACTACCCTCCCTTTGTCTACCCACCCATCCATGCATACACCCACCACCCTCTCATCCCAACCACCCACACATCCGTGCATCCACTCATTCATTGTGCACCCATCTATCCATCCACCCATTATTACCAGCTCATTATCCACTCGTTACCTGTGCATCCATCCATCCCCACTGACTTGACACGTGGCTATATTCCCTACTCATGCTGCTGGCCAGGGCTGAGGTTCCATCACCACCTAACACAAGAGTTTGACACAGGCCCCAAAGAATAAGACAGTGCCTGGAGCATCATGGGGTACAGGGCTCTGTCCCAACACTATTCTGATCTCAGCCCAGGCACAGTCTGTTTAGTCAGCTTTTTTGTCACTGTGACCAAAAGACCTGGCAAGAACAATTAAGAGGAAAAGTTTACTTGGTGTTCTTGGTTTCAGAGGTCTCCACCCATACATGGCTCTACCATGGCTCTGGGCCCAAGGTGAGGCAGGGCATTGTGGAGGAAGGGCATGACGGAGAAAAGCAGCTCAGGACACAGCCATCAGGAAGCAGAGAGAGCATTGCTCAACAGGGACCAAATATAAGCCTCAAAGACACCTCCCCAGGGACCCACCTCCCCCAGCCATACCCCACCTGCCTGTGGTCAAAGCCCAACTAATCCCAATCAGTGGACTGGTCCACCAGTTAGGTCATGGCTCTGTCAAACCCGTCCTTTTGCCTCAACGTCCCTGCCTGTCTCAAGTGAGCTTTGGAGGATGCCTCACACCTGACCACAACAGCTCTCTTGTGTAGTCGGGCTTCTCTTAATTGGTTGTGGTTTCCTGGAAGATCTGGGTCATGCTGGGGCAGCCATTGGGACAGGGATTCTCTTCGGGGGCTGCGGGTCCAGGCCTCATAGCATACCCCTCCCCATCATGGCTGTTGGTGACTGGTGCTCCCTTAGAGATGGGCTTCTTAGTTATTCTTGGAAGCCTGAGCTGTGTCCCACCAACTGGAACTGCCTGGAATTGTCCTGGGGTCAAACAAGATGGCCCTGGCAGGGAGGCACGGTAACACAGGCATGTCTCTTTGGGCAACTTGGTCGCTGTGGACATGGGAAGTAAGACCAGGCTAAGGGGACAGCACTAGGAGAAGGGATTGAACAAGTCAAGTCGTATATCATCCAGCCTTCAGGTGTCGGGGGCTGTGCTGCAGTTAGTGTGGCTTCAGTGCTCCCCTAGGTTCTGTGCTGCCACATTCCATAATTCCAGTGGCCAGGGAGAGGCTCGAACTCTGGCTCCCCGGCTGTGCGTGAGCCTGGTGGGGCGCTGAGTTCTGGGAGAAGCATCTGACTACATGTGCACCTCCTCACCTGCCCGGATGGGCCGCTTGCCTGGGTGCACACTGGATGCGGACAGAGCAGCCCCTCTTGGGGATCCAGGCACTGGGGGACCCTCTCCTCAACCTGCTGCCCTGCCCCAGGCCACCCTGTGAGAAGCTGGCCATCTAGGTGGCCATCCAAACGCAAGCCCATGGCTTCCCTGCTGTCATGGCCAGCTGCGCCCTGGCCTCTGGTTCAGCCACAAAATGCCTTCCCAAGACAACACTGGCTTCCTACTGGTTGCGTCTGCCCTCCGGCCACCTGCAGGGCTTTGCAGGGGACAGGCTCATTCCCGGCTGAGTCTATCTCCAAGGCCCACTTGCACTCACCTGCCAACCCTTACCAAGGAAGAGGCCAGCAGGTAGCCTTCCTGGGGCCTGGGAGGCCTGAAGGAAGGGCAGCTGCACCCCTGGACTCCTCAATGCACAGACCCTCCCTTGCTCTGGCAACCTCAGACTGGAGCAGCCTAGTCTGGCTGCCCCCAGACTGCAACCCAAGCCCCACAGCTGCTCCACTGGCCAGGTGCTGCATCTCCCGTTAGCTCCCAGGTGTGGCCCTGTGCTTCTCTGCTTTTGGGAAAGAATGCGCTCTCTTCTCTCCAGGCGTAGTCTGCCCTAGGGCCTCTGATCCAGCAGGAAGTCTGCCTCCAGGCTGCGTCAACACAGCTCAGGTGAAATATCCTCCAGCATTGAGCTGCGAACCTCTGATGGGAGAGCAGGAGCCACTGCAATTCTACAGGACAGAAGGCTAGAGTGTGGAGCAAACTGGGGGCAGGGCCTGGTGTCCAGCCATAGTCCCTCCCCAGTGGACACCCAGGGCAGGACCCGCCACACACAGAGGGAAGATGGCCCAGGCATTCAAGTCAGGAGAAGGCCTCTGGCCTGCCTCAGCACCACGGACCACTGTGGCCCACCCGGACACTTTGCCAGGGAGAGCAGGGGATGCTGGGCTGGGTTACCCGCAGCCACCCCAGTGGTTTCACTGAAGTTCACAGATGTGGAAAGAACTTTGCTGAGCCTAAAAAGCCAAACATGCTGGTCTGTTTTCGTGGAACAGAAGAGTTGAATTCCTGACTCGAAGCTTCAAGTCCACTGCCTCCTTCAGGGCAGATGCTGTTTAAGGGTGAAGGTGTGGCCATCTGCAGGTCCTGAGGTGGACATCTCATGCCCCACGGAGCTGGCTCAGCTCCCTGGCACACCATCCACAGCTGCTGTCCATCCACCAAGCCTCTGGCCTGTGTTTTGGTGGAATTGTGGTGGATTTCCAGGCCCAATCACTTTACCAAGGAGTGGAGACTTTCCTGGGGGTTCTGCAGGGTCACTAGCTCCTGGTTCTAGTGTCAAGCATGTCTCCCATCCCAGGTACCCTTTGGTCAGCTGGCTGGGCCTTGGACCCCATGCTCGCCACACCCTGCTCCCTGCAGAGCAGGCAGGAGGCTGGAGGACTGCTGATGCGTGCTTCAGGGGCTGTTTCCTGTCTGCAGCTGTTCCTCTTGCCACACGGCTGCCAGTCAGACGGGTGGACTCTTACCCTACTGGTCTCCAAGGTGTGCTTGGGGCTCAGCCATAGCCCCCTCAGCATCCTGGGTCCTCGCTGCCCATCCCAGCCCTGGGAGTACAGGCCATGCGGTGTTCAGGAAGAGTGGACACTCAGCCTGTACTGACCCTGGGTGACTCTGGTGGCAGATCTGAGGCTGTGGCATCTGGGGCCAGCAGGGATGCCTTCTGGAAATGGGTGCTGTTCACCATCCAGACAGAGTCTGTGGAGAGCTGTATCCTCCTGCCTGGAATGGGCTCATCTGCCATGGTCAGCTCATCTGCAGCACCTTCTGATCTCTGCACACATGGGACTCGTGCCTCAGGTCTCTTCTCCTTCCGCCACGGCCTTCGTCCCAAGACAGCGCCACTCCAGAGTGCTCCCTTTCTGCCCAAGGTCATTCGGCCACCAGCAGCGGTGTCTCCGGTGGGTCCCTGAACACAGGGAAGGGGGCCATGTTCCCAGGCCTTCTCTTGACACAAAGGCTTCTTCACTCTCTATCATGTCCCAGGGCCCTCATAGGACAACACCCTGTCACCCTCCGTTTGCTTCGTGAGGTCGGGTTGGTTGTGTGTGTTTCCGCTACTGCAGCTGGAAACTGTTCCTACAGGGAGAAGCTCTCCCCACTCAGCCTTTGCCTGCACCCAGTTCAGAGCACTGGTGCGTGGAATATTTCCTTGTTTTAGTATCCAGCCCTCTTGTGCATCACCCAAAAGGAAAACCCACTTCTGAATACCGTGATGAAAATCAGTCTTCACACAGGACTTTGTACGGAAAATTAAGGAAGGGACTTAACTGCTAACAATTCATTCCCCCTGAAAACCCTAGTTGGGCCTCTCTTCCCAGTGTCTCTGGAGTGTCTGCAGGGGCCCCACCATGGACCCTCAGGCCGTGATCCTTCTTCATCCTTATGCTTATCAAACCTGGCCTGAAAAAAAAACTCAGCGGGAGGCAGAGCCTTCACAGTCCCCTCGCAGAAACCAGGACCTGCTCTGTGACCTTGCACCCCAACAGCTCCTCAACCAGACCGAGGGTGCAGGCTGTGAGGGCCTGCTGCACAGGACTCCACCTAGCTTTGCCTGATGGTATACTCTAGAATGCCATGGAAGGCTCTAGCACACAAGCTGGCCTGCCCAACAGCACCAGCTGACTAGCATATCCCGTGTCCCTTCAGCTGTTCTATCCCGCACTGGGCCACTGTCTAGTCTGGGTAGGGCATGCCACCCACCACTTGGCCACCTTCCCTTCAGGCTGAGCCCTGTACCAGGACACAAGGCCACCTGGCTCTGGGTGGCATGGGCTGCATGGAAGCAGGTCGACCAACCCATAAGGCTGCAGAGGACCGTGGATGACAACGTGCAGTGACTAGGACCTTGTGCCAAGCGGGCGGCGTCACTACTCACTTTGTTTATGAACAGAGGCATGTTGCCCCTGCCCTTTCTTCTTGGTGGGTGGGCCGTATTCTGAGTGCTAAGCTTGCAGTTGGCAAAGCCAACATCACCGTCCCAGGAGCCTAGCAGCCAGGTTCCTGCAGAGACACAGCTGAGCTCCTAACCCCCGGGGGCCAAATTCCACTTGAGAAAATCAGAGTCCTAGAAGCCCTGTTTACACTGAAAAATCTTTCTTTCTTTCTTTTCTTTTCTTTTTTAAGTTTCTAGGAGTTTCCTGAACTTGGATGTAATGATAAAGTTTAAGAATTGAAAGAAGAAAAAAAAATGCCTCTCTTTGGCAATATTTGGGAAGAGACAACTTGTGGCTGCCTGCAGGGACTTTCCGAAGCCCCCAGCACCTGGCCAGGGCCAGCCTATCACCTGCGCTTCCTTCCGCAAGTGGCAGGGGTTGCTCCCCACGGCAGTCTGCCGCTCTCCACAGAGGTGCCTAGACCTCCACCACTGCAGATCCATGGTGCACCAATGCCAGGTGCCTCGCCCCTGGGGCCGGAAGCCCCCCTTACTGCCCAGTGCTCTGGGCAGGTCTGCGTCTGCTCTCATGGCCCTCTGTTCCCCTGGAGAACATGGAAGAGGCCCTGTCTAGCATCCTGTCAGGCTCCTCACTGCAGTGCTCATTGGCAGCAGCGGGTCTGCTCCTCTGTGGACGGCACAGGAGAGTAGAGCAGTGAGCAGTGAGCCCAGGGCCAGCTGCAGTCCTGTTCCCCAGGAGAGGCAGCCGGAGTTTAGCTGCCCGGCCTCTTCGCTCAAAGCAGCACTAAGCTTATTTCAGAGCTGCCAGGAGTCACCCGTGAGGGTCGCCTTGCTCACACTCAGGCTCCTCCTGGGTTCCGTGCTCCTGCTGGAGGAAAGCAGGCCTCCCCCTGCCCAGCCACCTTGCCTGCTACTCAGCACCGCACCCTGAGCCGCCTGCCTGAAGCCCCACCTGTCACGTGCCAGTGGTGGCCTTGTTGGGCTGGGAGCCTCGCCCCTCTGGCCTTTGCGTTCCCTCCTCTGTCTGTGAGAGGAGCTCCCACATACCTCCTCCTCAAGCATGCTTCAAACAGCGCTGGTGTTGTCAGGTGGCCAGGATGCAGGTGGGGGTAAAATGGCCCCTCAGCTCTGAGGAGTCATACCCCTGCCTTTCACAATTCCTGTGAAGTCTCCGCTTCAGAAACTTGCAATGAGCAACTCTGCTAAATGCCAAGGTGTGACACCCGGCCCTGCAGGCTTGGGTGCTCCTCTGCCAATGTGGGGCTCTGAGCCTTGGCCCCTCACAGACCGCTGGCTGAGCCGGAAGCCTGCAGGGCTGGCCCAACTCGTCTGAGCGAACAGCAGTGTGTAAGGGATGCCAGATGCTGGGGTGCACGCTCTCCAGGGGCTGAAGGAGCCCCCAGGGAGCCGAGCCCTCATCAGAGTTTGAAGAGAAGTAGGGGTTTGCATGGGGGTGCAAGGGCATGGGCACAGTACCACAAGAGCACACTGAGCCTCAGGCTTGCGAGGACTAGACGGGGTGCTGGGGTTTTACTTGTGGTCAGCTGGATGGATGGAGTGTGGGCTTGCGGGGTGCAAGTCCTGCAGTAGCTGCCCGAAGGCCAGGCAGCCTCAGCACAGCAGAGGACATGGCAGGCTTTGTGGTGTCATAATCCTCTGGTGTGTTTCACCCTGGAGGGTGTGGCCTACTGTGTGCACAGACCTGGGCAGACCCTCTTCCCCTGGGGGAACTAGTCCTTCCCACCTCTGGGTCACACAGGACCTGCCAGCTTTGGGGGCTCAGACTCCATGCCAGTAAAAGCCCAGGAATTCTGCTGGAGTCCCCAGAGCCAGGGCTCCCCTCACAGTGCTGATCAGGGCTCCGCTTTCCCCCACTTCTCCCAGTGCCCCTCACCTGCACTCCCTGCCTCCAAAGTGAGCCATCAGCCTGCAGCACACGCCGGGCACCACCGAGCAGAACGCAGGGCTCCCAGAAGCAGTGTGATGGGCAGGGAGGAATGTGTGCTTTGACACCAGCTTCCCCTGTGCTGAGGCCAGTACTGGCACCATGTCTGGGAGCCCTCCCATCCCACAGAGCCACCGAGATGCAGCTCTGCCTGGGTGACATCACTGAGGTGCCCTTGGCCTGAGGCCTAGCGGAGGGACTTGTGCTGGGGGTGCACAGGATGTGGAGAGGCTTGCCCAAGGCCCAAGGCTGGTCTCATGCACTGGGAATTGAGTGAACCAAGTGCTAGCCCTCATGTGTGTGCTTGGTGGGGCAGAGCTTCCACCAGCCACCAACACCAGTGCCATCCTGGGGTGTGGTCCAGGTGACTCATGTGAGGCCACCTACTGACTCACCATTCCCTGAACCTGCCCAGTCATGAGAACAGGGTCCTCAGGGCCGGCCCAGCCTGACCCATCTTCCCAGGGAGACTCCAAAACCAAGCGGATCACATTGCTCTGGCCTCCAGGTGGAAGGCGGTTGTCCACTTGCACAGCCAGTGGAGCTCATCGCATGCTGAACAGACAAGTAGACAGATGACCAAGCAGGAGTAAGACACACTGCCAGGGAGAGAAAGGCGGGCCAGAGGGACTGTCCCTGTGCAAGCTGCTCAGGGACAGGAGCAGGCACAGCCCACACCATACCTCCCGGGTCGGCTGGCAGCAGACTCCTGCCCACAGCTGTCACTCCCGGGGTTGAAGTCTCTCCTCTCTGCAGCAGGTCCAGTCTTGCAAAGGAAGACAGCCCTGTTAGGGACTGTGCTCCAGCTGTCTGTCCTCCTTCTCCTTCAGGGTCCATCCCGTGGCTGCTCAGCCTGTCTCACCCAACTCTGACCCCTCAGGATGCTGTAGCAGGTGATGACAACTTCAGAGCTGCTGCTGTCACAGACGATGGATCTCAGCTGCAGGCACAGTTTAAGCCAAGCTGTGCAAACAGCTGGTGCCCACTCCCACACCCGTGAGGACATGGCTGACTGGCCTTGGTGCACAGCACTTCTGCAAACAGTTGATCAGTCCATTAGGACCCTGAGCAAGGCCTTTGGCCGTGCTGCCTGAGGCTCAGTTGACCAAGCGAAGGATGAGGGCTTCCCTGGCTCTCCTGAAAGCCATCCTTGAGGCTGGTGCTGCCCAGGTGCCCGTGGAGGCCAGCACTGCCCTAATCAAGCTGTTGGCTCTCCCGGTCATGATTAGCTTGCTGTGGTGCCACACACAGGCAGCCACCTTTGGAAGCACAGAGGACCTTCTCTCTCTGTGTCTCCTCAGCAGCAGATGATCCAAAATGGGTGGAGGTTTCCTCTTCCCAGTGGAGCCAGAAGGGCTTCACGTGTCTGTACTGTGTGGCTTGAGATGCTAAGGAAGGAGCCAGCCTGAACCAAAGGCAGCACATGGTTGTATCTGACTTCTGAATTGATGGTGGCTGGAGGTATATAAAGTTATCAGGCTCCATGAGCCTGGCCCAGCAGGGCAGTGGCTCTCCCTATGAAGGGCAGCCTGTCTGGAGGAGCTGTGCCCACACCTGTCCCACACGTGGCTCTTGTGGCTAGCTTAGTCCTCAGTGAAGTCCTCTGAGAGGCCCAGAGGCATGGGGACACTGTGTGGGTCATGCCCTGCTCACCTTCCTCAATGCCAGTGCCAGGCAGGGAGCATGGGTCAGAAGCAGCTTGTGTCCACACAAACACACCTCCACCTGGCCACTGGACCATGCAGTGTCCAGCATGTCACTGTGAGGCTGGTGGCCTTGTGATCCTCCTCTTCCCTTCCCAAAGCAGCAGGGACAGGAGTGGGGAAAATGTGTTCCTGCCTGGTCCATAGCTTGGGAGCAGGGGTCTGAAGCCAGGGGTGAGCTGGGGGCCCTGGGAGGTGCAGTGTGTGGGCAGCGAAGGGCCACCTCCAAGATGAATCTCATCTCTTTTTTAGGGTGGGGGTTTGCAGAGGTCACAGAGATGGGCTGTGCAGGCCGAGTGTCATACCCACAAGGCCTGGCCCAGCTCTCCCAGGGCAGGAGAGCTGCACCTGGTCCACGGAGGTCTTCAGATGCTGCTCAGGGGCCTGCGCTTCTCAAGTGGCTTCTGGCAGCAGCACTGGCTTGCCTTGGTGGGGCCAGGGGGCCTGCTATCCAGGGTCAGCCTCCAGCGGCCTGCAGCTCTGTAGAGCGGTAATCCCAGGGGCTCACAGCTGTTGACAGCAGGCAGCTAGCCACACGAGGGTGTCGCCTGTTCCCCGGCAGGGCCATTCTGAGTGGAAAAGATGTTGGGGGCAGGTCCTGATCTGTCAGGGCTGCTGCAGCAGAAGAAGGGCCTGTGTGGTGCTTGGCACGCGGCAGGGCTACTTCTGAAGCTTAGCTGACCACTGACTGAACTTCCTGACCACGATTCTCCATGAGTGAGGGGCGTGGTGAGCAGCTGGGGCTTCCCTGCTGTACACAGACCATGCCCAATGCTGGCCAAACCCGCCAGTGTTCAGCTCTCACCTGCACTTGGTGACCTGGGTCTTCACTTGGAAAATGGTATTCACACACCCTAGGTCTCCCTAAGAAGCTAAGTGTTTAGAGAATCCAAGAGTGTAGTACAAACAGAACAATGTGTGCCAAGTTCGCCTGGATTTTCTGGTTAACTCCTAAGGGCCTGGAAAGCTCTTTCCTTTTAAATCTTTTGAAAAGAATCTTTATAAAGTCACATCTGTTGTCCTTCTTAGCAAGTGGACAAAAACCAAAGCATAAACCTTACTTCTCTGGTCACCAGGTGCCTTCGCTGGATTCCCCAAAGCCAAGCCTGCCCACAGCTTTGGTGCAGGGTCATGGGGCTGGGGCCAGCGGGTGGACGAGGGTGGGAGACTGCCTCCACTGCAGCTCTCAGCACAGGACCCTCCCTAGGAGAGGAGCCTGAGGCTGGCAGACAGCCTCCTCCCTGGCCCTGGCAGCCATGGCAGTTGGCCTCAGGCCTGTTTCTCACCCAGGCAGCTCAGGTGGACTGCTGCACTCTCAGAGCTAGGGAGAGAGCTGTGGGTAGTGGTGAGTGGAGGGAGGGAGGAGCCTGACCCACCCCAGGCAGGCTGCAGACCACCAGGGGACACATCAGCTCCCTTCCTGCTGTCCAGTGATCTGGTGGCACTACAGTGCTGTGCCCCAGGTGTTCCCAGGCCCTTCCCTGCCATGGGTTTAGGAGAGCCAGGTGCAGGCTGGCCCCTGGCACTGACACCCACTCCACAAGGAGCAGCAGAGCAACGACCCCCTGAGGTGGAGGGGGCCAGGGGCTAGAGTGGACCCGCAGAGATTGTAGCTCCAGGGCACAGAGTCCTCAACCCAACACCCCATGTCACAGCACTAGCCAACCCATCCTTCCCAGAAGCATGCAGGTGCCACAGCAGCCATGTCCTGGGCACCCAGAACTCCCCCCACAGCCTGTCTCTCTCCCTGCAGGCCTCCACCTCTCACCACCCAGGACCTCCCTGCAGCTTCCCCTCCTCCTCCATCTCAAGGACCCTCGTGATGAGAGAAAGCCTCTAGCCCCTGGCCAGCTCCCTCACCTAAACTCTGTCCTGCTGCGGCCCTTTGGATCTGCTCTACACTGCTCCCACGCTGCCCTGGACCCCACTCCACAGTGGCTCTCCACTCTCCCATTCTCCTCCACCTGCAACTCCATCCCACCTCCTCCCC
>PVKS010033519.1:0-21659 GCA_004027875.1 Aplodontia rufa
GCACAATTTACTATTGCTAGGCTATGGAAACAACCCCGGTGTCCCTCACTGGAAGAATGGATCCAAAAACTATGGTACATTTATACCATGGAATATTACACAGCAATCAGAAACAATGACATTGCAGCCTTCGAGGGTAAATGGATGGTTATGGAAGAGATCATGATGAGTAAAATCAGCTTAACCCAGAGATCTAAGGGTCGATTATCTCCACTCATCTGTGGAGGTGGGGTCTAGACCCTGGACAATGAGAAAGTTGGTCTAGTAGCATGAGTTAAATCCAGGTAAGATGTAATGCTTTTACGATCTAATACTTTTTTTAGAGTTATAATGGGAAGGGGAAGGGAGGGAGAAGGGAGGGTAATTGGGGGGGCAGTCCTGGGGATAATTGCAATATCCAGAATATATGCATATTTTATACACATTTTATATTATTTTGTTAAAATCTTGTAAGTTTGCTCAAAATAAAAAATTTTAAAAAAAAGAAAGCCTTCATACTCTCCCAGAGGTTTCAGTATGTTGTTTCCCCATTCTTGTTCAATTCCAAAAACTTCTTAATCTCTGTTCTCATTTCCTCTTTTACCCATCCTTAGTTTAAGAGGTAATTATTCTATTTCCAAGTATTAGAATAGTTTCTATTGTTTCTCTTGTTGTTGATTGCTAAGATCATAGCATTATGATCTGACAGAATACATGGTATTATATCCACTATTTTATATTTGCTAAGATTATTCCGGTGAACTAGGATGTGGTCTATTTTAGAGAAAGATCCATGGGCCGATGAGAAGAAGTTAAATTCAGCTGTCTTCGGATGAAATATTCTGTATATGTCTGTTAAGCCCGATTGATTAATAGAGTAGTTCACATTGGAGATGTCTTTATTGATTTTTTGTTTTGATGATCTGTCTAGAGTTGATAGTGGTGTGTTGAAGTCCCCCAGGATTATTGTATTGAGATCAATGAGGGGATTAATGTCCTGAAGTATTTTTTGCATAAATTTGGGAGTGTTGTAATTGGTGGCGTATATATTGATTATCGTAATATCTTCTGGGTGAACTGTCCCTTTTAGTATGATAAAGTGTCCCTCTTTGTCCTTTCTGACTAGTTTTAGTTGGAAATTAATCTTGTCAGAAATTAGAATCGCTACGCCAGCTTGTTTTTTTGGGCCACAGGCCTGGTAGACGTTTTGCCATCCTTTCACTTTCAGCCTGTGTCTATTTTTGAGTGTCAAATGTGTCTCTTGCAGGCAACATATTTTTGGATTTTGTTTTTTGATCCAGTGGATCAGTCTGTGTCTTTTCATTGGGGCATTGAGTCTGTTCACATTCAAAGATAGAATAGATATGGGAGGCTGATTCACAGACTTTGTATCTATTACAGAGTTTTGAGTCATCTTGAAAGTCAGTTTTTGTATAATATGATTATTGACTCACCCTTGTTTAAGGATTTAGCATATCATTGGCATTATCTTCTGAATGGAGAACGTCTTTGAGAATGTTTTGTAGAGCAGGATTTGTGTTCATGTATCTTGCTAGCTTGAGTTTATCATTGAAGTATTTAATTTCCCCTTCACATTTGAAGCTGAGTTTTGCCTCATATATTATTTTTGGTTGAAAGTTGTTATTTTTTAACACTTGAAAGATATTGTTCCAAGCTCTTCTGGTGTTCATTGTTTGCTCTGAAAAATCCATAGTAATCCAAATTGGTTTGCCTCTGAATGTGATTTGGGGCTTTTCTCTAGCAGCTTTTAGAATTCTCTCCTTAATTTCTCTGTTATTCATTTTGTATATGACATGTCTTCATGAGTTTCTCGATTGAGTAGGTCTAATTGCAGTTCTATAAGCATCTTGTATGTGATAATCCGAATCGATAGTAAAATGAGGGAAGTTCTCACTTATGATTTCGCTTAAAAGTTTCTTTAAACCTCTTGTTTGCTGTTCAGAGTTTTCCTCCAGGCCAATGATTCTCAGATTATTATGCCTAATCTCATCAAATATTACTTGGAAGTTCTGATCATGTAATATAAGCTGTTTATCTTGCTTATCTTCTTTGAATTCTACGTTGTTTAGCCTATCCTCATTGTTCAAAACTCGTTCTACAAGAGCTGATGTTCTGTTTTCAGTAGAATAAGCTCTGGTGTTGGTTTCTTCCAGAGAGGATTTGATTTGATTAACCATGATTTTCAATCCTGATAGCACTGCTTCATCTCTTTTCAGGATTTCTATATCTTTGTGTAGCTGATCTTTTATTTCATGGAACCGTTCCCTTATTTCCCTGTAGAAGTTGTCTCTCATCTCCTGAAATTGTTGTCTGAACTTTTCCCTTATTTCATCTCTCAACTCTTTGATTGCATTACTAATCATAATTCTGACACAATGCCTTTGGTTTTCATCTAGGGCTCTAGTCCTTTGGTGCAGAGCTGTGGGGTTGAGGAAGTGAGTTATTTCCCCTTTTCCTCATTTTCTGGGTCCGAGAGCGTGTCTTGTACTTCACTAAAGTTGCTCTTGGTGGACTAATCGGAACTTCTTGTGGCTTTGCTTCATTGTAATGGGTTACTTTGAGAGAGATTTCACAGCAAATTATGATAGCAAGCCAGTGCCCATTTTGGAACATGTCTATTTCTTCAGATAGCAGGCTCTCTCAGAAATTGGGGAGAAGGGATGACTACGAATTCAAAGAGGTGAATTGGGGAGGTAAAAAATCACTCTTGCCTTCAAGCAAAGAGGAATAAGGGATAAGGGGGGAGTAGGTTATTCTATTAGGACTAAGGAAAACATAGAATGGGATGCAGGAAGGGTAAAGACTTTGGATGAGGGTGAGAGAAAAATGCTTATATTTAGGGATTACCAGAGTACAGGGGAGGAAGAGGTTAGTATGGGGGGTGGTTATCTTCAGTCCCAGAGGCTGAGTCTATCCTGCTATCATGAAATGTTTTCCTGGTTGTAACCCAATGTTATAGGGGTAGCAGTAGGGATTAAGAAGACTTAGAAAGAGTATTAGCCAATCACCAATACATACACACGAATAAATATTTACATCCACCAACACCAACTTCAGTATTAACCATAAAGCAAGAAAGGAAAAAGAAAAAATATCTATATAAAAAATATATATTAAAACAAATAATAAAAAATGAAAATAAAAAATAATAAATAATAAATAACAATAAAATAAAAATTTAAAAAATAAAAAAGTAAAGGAGTATAAAAATAAAGAATAAAAAATTCTTAATTCTAACTTGGATCTATAGACAATGAGGGCATCTCTGGGACCTCTGACAGGAGATGGTCAGTGTCCTTCTCGGTTTCAATATGAATGTCAGTCTGTGGCTTCCAGCGGGCCATCTCCGGGCATAAGTATTGCCCCCCACAGTGTGTAAGCTTGGCAGATGAGTGTTTTAGTTAGGGACAGGACCAGGTCAGCAAGGGTGCAGCCCCACCCCTGCAGCTGGTCTGGGATTGTGTCCAGCGAGTGTGCGGAACGTAAGGGAGCCAGCCACCGTTACTGGCCTGGTTGGACAAAGTCCCCCTATCTCTTGTTGCTCCAACAGTCACTCTGTAAACCCGCCCCTGGAGTCAATGGGAAACTGAATCCTGGAACTCCCAGTGGCCGCGGGCACCCCAGGGGGCCATCTCCCAGCACAGCTCTCGCCCCCCACAGAGTGCGAGCTTGGCAGGCATCTGCTTAGTTTGGAGGTGAAATCAGTGGCTCTGCTCAGACCTGCTGCATCAGCTGCTGCTGCTTGCAGCCCAGCCCCTGCAGCCGGTCTGGGATTGTGTCCAGCCAGTGTGCTGAACGTAAGGGAGCCGGGCACCGTTCCTGGCCAAAGAAAGACACCCTATCTCTAATCATAGAGGTAGGATCTCCCCTATCTCTCCCATAGAGGTAGGATCTTAAGACTAGAGTGCACCTTTTAAATTTTCTTCATGGACATTAATTATTACTTATGTAATTATTTAATATCTATTTCAAATTACTTATTTCTTATAAAAATATTCAGCCTAACAAAATAGTATTCAATATAAAACTATATAATCTATCAAAATCAACCTACCTTATTTATATACACCACACTCAAACCCAACATTTTCTAGGGTAGGGACAGAGCATCTCTAATTGGGTAGCTAATGGGCCATTAGTTGCTCATACGTATAGATGCTCTCTCACTCTCCAGAGGATACTGTGGCCATTCTTATGGCTTGCCACAGAATAAAACTTATTTGAGTTTGTATATTGAACAACACATATAGAAAGCAAGATTTTGGGGGCTGTAGTGGTGGCTTGGCAGTTACAGCACTTACCCAGTGCGTGTGAGAACAAGAGTTCAAACCCAGCACCAGGTATACAACGAAGCCTTGGAGCAATTAAGGCCACATGAAAAGCTAAATTAAAAAATTGTTTCTCTCTTTCTCTTAAAAAAGAAAGGAAGGAAGATTTTGTCTTTTCACTCATAGGCCTAAGTGGTAATCTGTAAGAGTGAACTGTCACTGGTTTTTAGTATCTGGTTAAGTGTAGGAGATACCTGTTGGGTTGTCAGTACTGCTAATTGCTTGTGAATGAATTTTTTTTTTAAGAGAGAGGGACAGTGAGAGAGAGAGAGAGAGAGAGAGAATCAATTATTTTATTGAGTTTTTCACATGGCTTTCCTTGCTCTGACACTCAGTTGTGTACATGGGTGCTGGGGTTTGAACCCGAGTGCTTGTGCATGCCAGAGGTTGACCTAAGGGATGTGAAAAAACAAGGGACTGAAATTCAAATAGCTCATTATGGTTAAGCTAATACATGCAAGATGTTTGTAGAAAAGCCAACACAATTTTGTTCAGAGTTCACAGAGTTATAATGAATTCCTTCAAGACTTATATTCCAAAACTTAGATTTTATATATATATATGTGTGTGTGTGTGTGTGTGTGTGTGTGTGTGTGTATTTATACTTTCACTTTTTTTTTCTTTCTGTAATAAGTGGGTGAAATGAAATGCTTTATTAACTTTTGGTTGGACTCAGAATTAGGCCAGGGTGATGGTATCCGTAGGGAGGAGGAATCCAGTTAGCATTTTGAGCTATGTCCTGAGTTTACTTAGAATTCAGTGTCTCTTAAGATCTTTTTTGTTTTTTCCTAAGAGAATGTCTTGAAATAAATCAGAGGATGATAGGACCATCAAGTTGAAGAGCTTGATGAGTTTAGAGTATGAGAATTTTTACCATGAAACATTTTGTGAGAGATCTCAGTTTGAATCAAGTTTTTTATTAAAGTCCATTAGTGATTCTCAAAGAAATCCCATGAATTAGGGCAGGACTTTTTCCTTTGTTGGTCAGAAGGAAGAACTGATATAGAGATGATAGTGCAATATTTATCTCATTATTAATACAGGAAAAAGAATATTCAAGTCATCTGTGATTTCCAGTCTGTTGCTTAGCTTCCTGAGTCCTACTTCCTTCCTTTCAAAGTTCCTATAAAATATGCATATGGGATAAAAATAATTAATTATAATTCTCTCCTCAGTTGCTATAGCAATGGCAGTTCCTTAATGCATCTTCTGCTTCTTCATGCCCTTCTGAATTAATTTAGCACAAAACAGCTCAATTTTAGAATTAAAGTCCTTTGAATATAGGTGTCAAGTATTATTAGGGAAATTTTCTGGTATCCAGATAAGAATATCTAAAGACTTACTGAAGAGTCAGGCCCTTGTGACCATGATTAGAAGCTTGGAGACTGCCCTACCACTATGTCTGTCTTCTCTTCTATTTTGAGAGTAACCAGTGGCAATCCAGATCAAGAAATACATAGAATAATTTTCAGGATCTTTTTACATAATCCCAAATCAATAAATGGATTCAAAATCTCGATTTTCCCCTGCTCTGACCTTTATTGTTTCTTGAATTTTTCTTTTTCTCTGATTATACTTCAAGGAAAAAGTAAGATGTTAATTTGATTTAAAATTATTTCTAATCCTGAAAAGCAAAAATTTTGTTGTCACTTAATGAATAATAAATGATAGGTATCTGGCCACTGGAAAAGACAGGCACTTTTCTTCAATTGTTAGATTCATTCCTGTGGTCGTCTGTTATTGCATTTGATATTTGAAGTGGGGGCTAGGGATTTGGCTCAGTGGTAAAGTGCTTGCCTAGCTTGTGCAAGGTCCTGGGCTCAAACCCTGGCACCAAAAAGGAAAGAAAAAGCAGGATATATTTTAATAAACAAAACATTTTAGATGTTTATATATTTACAGGGAAGAATTTATTAATTTTAAATATCATTTTTAAAAAGTGGTCAGTTTTTCTTCTTTAGGGAAAAAATAGTTTAAATTTCATCAATACCAATAATCAAACCTCTTCTTTCATGCTGTTAACATGAAAAAATGGTATAATTAATTAAACAAAGACTTTTATTACCTTTCTCCTGGAATGACCATTTAGATTTATTCATCCAAATTTTGATCTAACTATGAGTTATCTTTATTGGAATGAAAGGGAACCTGGTAGTAGAACTCTAGCTCTTATTATATAAGTAAATAAGGAATCCTACCCACTGTGTTCACACAATTTTACATATCCATTAAGTTTCTATTAGAGGAGAAGAACTACTGGGAGATATACACTTGTTACAGAGATTTGATTTACCCATACGTGTGAGCTAGTCTGCCCACCCAGTGGCCCATAAAAATAGTTGACCCTAACTGGAAACTTCAGAAAAAGGAATTCTGGGAATGATAGTTCATTAACCTAGTTGACATGACAAAAATACCACAAATGGCTTGAGATTTAAATGTTTTTTTTTCAAGAATTTAGCAATTATTTTTTTAAAAAAGTAAAAATGCTGGGCTAGAGCAGTGGCTCGGCTGTTATGGGACTTGCCTGGCATCCACAAGTATGTGCGTTCAAACCCCACTACCACCTACACAACAAAGTGTTGGAGCAATGAAAGCCATGTGAAAAACTAAATAAAATTGATTCTCTCTCTCTTTCTCTCACTGTCCCTCTCTCTCTTAAAAAAGAAAAAGTAAAATTCTCCAATCTACCTTAAGTTTCTTACGATTGATCTTTTTTTCAATGTGATTTTAAAAATCATTCATTAGAACTATAAATATTATTAATTCAGAAGTTGTATAGCTTCTGCCAAACAAAAGATTGCCTCTTATAAATAATGATGTACAGATCACATATTAATATAAATCACAGGTTTATGCCTTGTTGTTATTAATAGGCAATATCATATAATGAAGCTGGATCTTTGAAATCTGTAAACTGGAAGAATTTGAATTCTGGCCTTGTAAAACTGCTAGTTGAATGAACTACACCTCCATTTCCTCATTATACAAAAATGAGGACAGTACCTGTTGGGATAGGTAGGAGGCCAGTAGAGATAATATATTACATTATCTTACTAGCTCTTAGCCTAGTGCCTGGGATGCAGTAACTGCTGAATAAATTATAACTAATTGCTGTTAACAAAACGTTCACTGTTATAAACAGTTTTCTCCTTTTACTTGTGAAATAGTGATTGATAGCTTTGACCCTATTTTGTTCAAATGACATTTCTGACAGCACTCTGCCAAAAGGTGGATATTAATATACTAAGATGCATTTTTGATCCCTCATTGTTTTTTCTTGTCTATGAATTTTAAATCCCTGGTGCTGAGATGAACTTTCTGCTCTCGCTCATCCTTTCGGGCTGGTTTATTTCTAATCCAGTGGGCAGCAAAGGAAAGCACCTGGTAAATGGTGAAGCGGAGGCAACTCTGTTCAGACAGAAGGCTGCTATTTCCCAGCATGCTTTTCTTATCCTTGTCATTCCTGTGCAAAGCTGTTTTATTTGCAGATGGCCAAGAGCCTGAAGCCAAATAATAAGCAAATGTAATTAGGGGAGATGGATGAAATTTCCCTGTAAAAGGCTGATTTTTCTCCACTCCCCAGGCTGCAGGAATTGTGATTGCATGTAGGAGGAAGTAATAAGAGCAAGGGTAATTATTCTGGCTGTATACTACAAAATGCATGAAAGAGCCAATTTGTAATCCACAGTGGATTTGTTTCATGGGCCTGGTGAAGAAATTCTGTGCTTGTATGGACTTTTAAGCCACAAGGATGAACTTAAATCTCTCTCCTTTCTGTCGACAATATCTGTTCTAGCAAAACCATTGTCCTTAGTGGAAACATATCTAAACTATGGTCATGACAGAAATAGATTGAATAAAACTTGTTCTTATATTAAGATGTCCTGAGTGATGAATTTGAACAGCTTAGGGAGCTGGTGATGAGGTGGAGAGTTTTATTTTGTACTTTCTCAACAAATCTCATCAGACTTATTTTTTTTTTTTAAGAGAGAAGGACAGAGAGAGACAGAGAGACAGAATTAATTTTTATTGAGTTTTTCACATGGCTTTTGTTGCTCTGACCCTTAATTGTGTACATGGGTTGCTGGGGTTTAAACCCATGTACTTGTGCAAGCCAGGCAAGTGCCGTAACCACCGAGCCACCGCTCCAGCCCCTCATCAGACATTCTTAAAGGATTGTTTAGAAATAAAGGAGTCCAGTGATATTTAAGGGGTAGTGGGATTTATTAGACTTGGAATCAGAAGATCTATGATATCATCTCCTGCTGTTTTTTACTTTCTCATCCCTTATGATGTTGGGCTAAGGATTTCTCTGCAATAAAGAATGCATTCTCTTTACCATATAGTATTGTTGAAAAGATCAAATAATTTAACAAGACATAATACAAGTATTATATACAAGTATTAACAAGACATAATACAAGTACGATCACTACTGCCTCTACTACTCAACTAACAATTAAGAAAATAACAATAAATGAGCTGGGATATGCCTTGAAATAAAGATTTAAATAATTTTAGGTTTGTTATTTGTTATTTAAAGTGTAAAACTAATGGATGCAATGTTTTTAATTTAATGTTATTTTTGTATATTATATGCTATGTATATAATGTTGTTTTTAGTAATCATGTTAGTTATAGTGACATGCTTCATATTTCAGGCCCCAGATGTCTAGATAATTATGAAAGAGTATGTGATAGGTGGCTGCTCTGATGCTTTTAATTTAGCATGAAGAATGTTTCTTGACATCTATTAGAACTTACGGTACAGGGAAGCTGGGGCACATGTAATTTCAGTCACTGTGGGACAATAAAAACTATTTTCTTCAATATTCTGTATGCTTCTTACTGATTAGTGGGTTTTTTAATTAGCCTTTATTTATTTTTTTCTTTTTCATTTGAGCCTTGCTACTAGCCTGTCCCTCACGCCTCCTGGTTGTGGTTTGTAATCCTTCAACCATGTCATCTTCTTCCAGACTTTATATCCGGCTGCCTCCTCCTCCAGTTTCTTCACTGTCTTTTAGAGTAGGTGTTTGCTATGCCATGGAGAAGATGGGAATAAAGCATTCAGCACTTATTACCAGGTGAAAATGAAAGCAGAGAGATTTGAAAGACAGCTACTGATATGAACATTAAATGTGGTAGCCCAAGAATCACTTGGCTAAGGTTTGTGAGATTCAGTCAGTGTGGCATTTGGTGGGAACTGAAGAGAATCCAAGCTCCAGGTCTGAGGATGTAGTTTCCATGATTAGATACAGTCCCTGTTTCTCAAGAGCTCCTAACCAGAGCAGAAATCTTCAAACCTCATTCTGCAGCAACCACACACGGTCCTTTGAAAACACAATGCCTGGGTGCAAACCTCAGAAAGTCTGACTGGGTTTTCTCAGGTGGGCGCTAGATAAGTACCCATTGTTTCAAAACTCCTTACATGATTTTATTGTTCAGTTAGATTTGAGAATCACAGTTCTAATCACTTTTACTCTCTTATGGATTACTGAATCAGGCAACTCACAAAGAAGACTTCTGATTCAGACTCCAGATCTATATAACAGGGATAATACAATCTACTCTTCATTCATTTCTATCATAAACAAACCTTTATGAAATTCGCATTTTGTGTTAGGCATTATCAGAATCAGAGACAAGTCATAGAGGCCACTATAAAGGGAATTGTAGGAAGAAAACTTGAAGTCAAACTGTAGCTCTGAAGAACAGTGAACCAGTTTAGGTTTTTTTATATCAGCTCTCAGTACACAGCAGACAGGGACTTTGTGCCATTGATTGATTCAACCAGTAACTGCACCAAATGCATCTGGCAGTCACCAGGTTATGCTAACCAGTCTCCCTTTAGTAAATTCTCAAGCACCCTCCACTGTCCAGCAATCCTATTAAATATCCTAGTCAAGTGTTTTACAATCCTACTCAGAGACTGTGGTCTTGTCTTGTACTTTTCCTTCTTAAACCTCCAATACCACCCGGACTCAACTTTCAGTTGTTGACATGGTTTATTATTTAAGAAAAATTGAGGAGCTGGAGTGGTGGCTCAGCAGTTATAGCACTTGCCTGGCATGTGCAAGGACATGGGTTCAAACCTCAGCATCACATACACAACAAAGTGTCTGAGTAACAACAACAATAAAAAAAAAAAAAGAAAAGAAAAGAAAAAAAGAAAGAAAAAAATTCAAAGCAATTAAAAAAAGCATATGTTGCCTTGCATGCATCAAATCTTAGTTTACCAGCATGTGTGGCCATATGTTTTGTTTTTTTCCTGTTACAGTTGTTCCTGCTCCTGTATAACAAATCTTTCTGTGCTCCAAGTGCACCTGTGTTCTCAGGTATCCCTGCACTCCTACAATTTATTGTCTCTATGCCCATCTGAATTTTAATGTATCCCTCCATGCCAGGTTTTTTTCCATCAACAAATATGCAAAACTAGCACCTACTTGAACAAAAACTAAACAAGCATATCCTTCTAGGAACCTACAACCTCCTCTAGCTATTTTTTTTTTTAAGAGAGAGGGACAGTGAGAGAGACAAAGAAAGAAACAACTTTATTTAGTTTTTCACATGGCCTTAGTTGCTCCAACACTTAGTTGTGTACGTGGTGCTGGGTTTGAACCCAGGTCCTCGTGCTTGCCAGCCAAGCACGGAAACTGCTGAGCCACCACTCCAGTTCTCCTCTAGCTATTAATGCCATCTTTCTGCTCCTGCTCTGCTGAGCTTTTAGAAAGTTATCTGCAAGAACTATTTCTACTTTCTTACTTCATTGCAGTCCAAAATGAGCTGTTTTATATGTATTTCTTGATAGTATATAAATACTTTCACAAATATATTTATTAAGAACATATGCATGCATTTTAACTCCATAAACTTTTATGTGCACTCTCTGTAATTTTATTATCAAAATCATGAGATACAGAGATCAAGTCTGTCCTCTTCTAAGCTTTCAGTTGTATGTGAACACAGGTGGTCCCTTCTAGAAGCCCTCCTTCTTGCTTTGACAGCAGCTTGTCTCATTTGTCCTGGTACATAGCCAAGCATTTCAACTTTCTTTGCTCCTGTCTTGGAATGTTGGGTCTCCCGGAGGGTCGTGGTCTGTAACTAACTCTTCTCATACCTGCTGGTTCTGTCACTTTACCTGTTAAGGGGTAACCACCAAGGGTGCATACTCACCCTTCTCATTGCTTCTTACAAACTTGCTCCTTTTCCTCCTTCAATCTTCTCCACCTCAATTAAATTAATTTTCCATGACCTTCAACTACAAAACTTAAATGCCACTTTTCATATCTTCATTCTGCTACATCAAACCCATCAGCAGATTCTGTTAACAACATCTCCAAAATACATTCCAACCTGACCTCCTCTTAACAGTACTGCTTTGGGTTCAACCCACTTTCATCTCTGCCTGGTCAATCACAGCCCCTGAGTTTCATGGCTACTACTTTTGCTTTCCTGTATTTTATTTTCCAGGGTTGTCTGAGTGATTTCTTATTTTAAAAAATCGGATTATATTCCTCTCTTTAATGACTTTGATTACAATTTGAATATAGCCCATCTCCTTTCAAATAACCTACCATAAAAAAAAGAAAATTTTGAGAATGTTAGGGAAATTTAATGAGCATTTTAGGATTTTAAGGGATTGTGGTTAATTTTGTTGGTTGCAGTAATAATATGGGCTTATTAAGCAACTGCTCTAATTTTTAGGGATGCATTTTAGAGTGAAATACAAATACATGATTTTAAGAATTTTCTTGAAAATGCTATAGCACACTGCACCTTCCAAAGAAAGAAAGAAAATGTTAAAAAGGGGAAAAGGTAATAAAGATGTATAGAAGAATGATAGTTATAGATTCTAGTTACATGGAGGTTTATTATGCTATCTCTCTACTATTACATATAATTGACAGTTTCCATAATACAAAGTTTACAAGACAACTAAAAATGTTGAGTTCTTTGCCATGTGCTATGCAGTTGAATATCTGCCCAGTTTCCTGGCCTGATTCCCACTCCTTTTGTTCACCACAGGCCAGTCACATACATTTTTCTCTAACACTTCAAGTCTTTGTCCTTTCTGTTCCTTCTGCTTGGTGCACAAGTCATTCGGCTGACTAATTCAGGTCTTTCTGCCAGAGAGGATTGCCCCAACCATCCTCCAACTCCAACCCCATACACTATTTTTAAAAATTAGGTTACTTTGTTTGTTCAGATGTTTATTGATTATTTTCTTCTACTAGAATGTAAGCTCCATAGGCAGGAACTTAAGTCCAAAATGTGCATAGTGAATATTTAATACCTGCACATGCATCAGTTTTTACTTTTTACTCCATTTTGAAAATGAGGAAACCAAGGCTATGAAAAAATGTAATTTTCCTTATGCCATAGAAATGGAAAGGCAGAACTGAGACATGAACCCAAGATTTTTTTAAATTTAAGAGCCCTTAAATCACCCTACTGTGCATTAGCACACCAGAATTTCTTACTCCTAAGTGTAACGGTATATATGTACTGAAACATCACATGGTATCCTACAAAAAAATCAAATTTTATGTTGTTACATATCATTTAAAACATATATTTAAGTAAAAACTCTTTAAACCCCTATTATATTACTTCCTGATAGAATGAAAAAGGAGGGGAAAGGGCTGGAGTGGAGGGCTGGAGGCCCACTCCCAAACTGAAAGAATTGTCTTTGTAGGTGTATTGCTTTGGGAAGAGATTCCATGATTTTAATTAGATTTCAAAGGAGTTCTTTAGCCACCCAAATTTTAATCATTGTTTTCTTTGGTTGCTATCGGAAGCAACTTCCAATGTTGGTGGCTCAATACAGTATGGGAAGCTTAAACGGCTTGCTGAATAAAATGTTATATGATCTAGCCCTGATGACCAAAGCATGTCAATACTTGACAATTCTGGATTGAGGAAGAATTTTTACAGCCTATCAGACATTCTTATTTGCATTCATACTGCACTCTGAGGTTTTAGCTACGTTGAAGTCTATGGTAACCCAGATGTGCTGAAAAAAAAAAAGTTGGAATTTTAAGGTAATAGAATATTTCTCATATAAATGCACCTCAAGCAGAAGATAGGAATTGAAAGAAACAAGGAAATTAGAAACTGTGGTAATTATACTGTTATGTGTGTGTATGTGTATTTGTGTATATGCATGTGTGTTTTATGTGTGTGTGCGTGTGTGTGTGTGTGTGAGACAGAGACAAAGAGACAGAGAGAGAGAGAGAGAAAGAGAGAGATGGAACTGACAACTCTCATTTTTTTCTGTATTATCTTCTCTATTTCCAGTAAAACAATTATTTTTATTCTTTTTCATGCGAGGTAATCTGAAACTCACACCAATCATTAACTTTTTAATGGAATACAATCGATTATAAGCTACACATGATTCTTTGAGGAGTTTGTCTGTTTCTTTGTTTTGGTGATTATGTCCAGGGTGCTTCTTTGTACAGGGATACCGTGTGGTGACACTGACTGCATGGAATGTCAGGAGAACTTCACATGACAGATTAGCTTTGCTGGTGCGCCCAAGTATAGTAAGGATCTGGAAAATGATGGGATACATTATGACATTTGGAAAATTTCTTTTGAAGCTCAAATATAAAATATTTTAATCATATGTTGAAAACATTTAAAAATATATACAATTCATTTATTCATTTGTCAAAAAGTTGAATTCTCCAGAATAATGTGTTTTGGGAGAATAAAATTTTATAAAATAATGATGAATGTTACCTTTTAGTAATAGATAATAAATTATAAGCAAATTTTAAAAGTCATATATATGTAATCAATAATATTGAAGGAATTCAATAACTGTTCATAAAACCCAGTGGTCTTTTTCTCTTTCTTTCTTTCTTTCTATTTTTAAAAAGAGAGAAAGAAGGATAGTGGGGGAGAGAGAGAAAGAGAGAATCAATTTTATGGAGTTTTTCATGTGGCTTTCATTGCTCCTATACTTCATTGTGTACGTGGTGCTGGGGTTCAAGCTCATCCTTGTGCATGCCAGGCAAGCAATAAACCCATTGGTCTACTGCTCCAGTTCTCCCCAGTGCTCTTTCTAAAAGAAAATTGATCTACAGATAGAAGAAATAATATGTATTTCAATAGTTGGCTCTGATTTGTAAGATTTGACTACTTGGTCATAAAAATCCTAGACAATACCGTAACTATTGAGTAAAGGGAAAGATTTGTAAGTTGAAAGATTCTTTTCTACATGATGGGGCACAAAAGTCTCTTTTATTTAATATTTTACAAAAGAAAAGTCATCTTAATAACTATTTCTGGGAGTATGAATGTTACTAAAAATTGGTTCACAATGAGATGTTTATTTCTATAAGTAAGAGAGATTTAAAATTTTGTAAAATAATTTTTTCTATTTCCTTAATGTAATAATAGGCAATTATAACTGTATGTTAAAATTCTTATATGAATTAATAGTGCTTGAGATTTACTGATGGAGAGTGGATTTTTTTTTAAAAAGTGGTTTATTATAAATTAAGAAGTATGTTTGTTACCCAGTTGAGATGTTTTAATGGGAATGTCTGAATAAAAATGTTTAATATAAATATAATAGCAAAAAGCTTAGCAGGGGAAGCTGGAGCAGTGGCTTAGCAGTAGAGTACTTGTTTGGCATGTGTGAGGACCTGGGTTTAAATCCCAGTACCACATACACAACTAAGTGTTAAAAAAGAAAAAACCAGGTGAAAAACAATAAATAAAATTGATTCTATTTTTCTCTCAAAAACAAAAATAAACTAAGAAACAAACATACAAAAATCCCCAAAACTTAGCAAGGGCAACAGATTTGGAGAAGGGTCAATAAATATTTGGAAAAATATAGAATTATGGATACTTTTCTCCCTTGAATTGTTGAACTGTAAGAATTTGCCTACCACATTATTTTTTTGGAAGAGAAACTTGAGTTCCATAAAATTGAGTGGCTTACCCAGGTTTTTTGTAGCAGAATTAAGTATAGACTGAATTTCTTTATTTCCTCACCTAGGGTTCTCCCACTGCCTTGCACTGCTACATTATTTTAAAAAACAACCCCAAAAGCAAGAAAAGTTGCATGCCAAAGTAGCAAATACGTTAGATTCATCTACTTATATAATTTTTCAGGTAAAGAAAATTAGATTTTAATTAGAAGCGACTGATTATATTCTTGAATTGACATCACTTAGGCCCATGAGTTGCAGCACTAAAAATCATCAAAAAGAGATTGTTCTTACATTTGTAATCATATTTACTAATTGGGAACATCTTGATGTGTATAATATATAACACATTGCACATATAAACATTAGAGATTCTTTTTTTCAAAATTATTGGAATGATTACAATTAAATAAATATTCATTGGAATTTGCAGGATCCATTTTTGACAAAGCATGAATCACAGGGTACTTTGAAGCTTTATGAGCTTAGACAGTAAATGAGAATTTGGGTCAATAACAGATGGAGTCATGCCAGCTATTGGGAAGGTAAACACCTTAGAGAAGAATGGATGACAACCTCTGTATTATGTAAGTTCAGTTCACATGGCATCAGCAAATTGATATTGCTTGAGTTCAGTTCAGGAAAATTACATGCAATTTCTACAGCTGTATTCATTCCTGAATGGTGCACTGGCTTAGATAAGAATTTTTAAGAAATTGTTTAAGTTCCAGAGAATAGGTGAGAAATTCAAAAGATGTATTAACATACACTGTAACACATTTTGAAACAGCACTTCTTTGTAAAAAATGTATAGTGCTAAGATTATATTAGAAAATTGTTTTTATAGATTGAGGAATGAAATATATATTTATTTGGTGAAAATTTCCTCAGTTTTCTTTTCTTTTATGCAATGGAAATATCATTAACACTTTCCTGATTATCAAAGTAGTTCAACAATATAAAAATTTATGTAATACCGACTTATACGAAGTAGTAAGAGATTGTCCTCAATTTCCCCAAATATCACTTTTATCTTTTCAATGTATACTCTTCCAGATTGCTGTCATGGCAAAATACCAAATGCTACATGGCTTAAACAGTAATAATTTCACACTTCTGGGAACTGAGAGTACAAAACCAATGTCCTGGTGAAGGTTTTCTTTCTGGTCTTTCTGGATTGCAGAGGGCTACCTTCTTGCCATGTCCTTACATGAAAGGGAAGGAGGGGTGATAGAGAAAGAGAAGGGGATCCTGTGGCCACATTGTCATTATCTCAACTAAATCTGATTACTTTTCAAAGGCTCCATCTCAAAGCAAACAGTGGGTTTAGGGGCTTCACTATATGAATTTTAGACACAATTCAGGCCACAGAATGGATTATAACTTACATTTTTCCAAATTGACAATATGCCAAATATTATCTATTAAGTAAGTCAGCATTTCTGTACTTTGAGATATCATTTTTATTACAAAGTAAATTTTCAAATAGACATCTATTTCTTAGCTCTGTTGCTTTGCTCTTTTTATTTATTCCTCTATTCCATTGATGTTTTATTTAATATGAGCTTAGGTTATATTTATTTAGTTTAATTTTTCTAACATTTGTTGCCTGTAACAATCATTTATACTTCCTGATGAATGTAGAATAAAGTTACAAAGCAATCCATTGGAATTTGGTTTGCAATTGCTTTATCTTTCTGGATCAATTTGGAGTAACTTGACATCTACACAATATTGAGTTTTCCCATTCTGTGTCCTAATTTATATGTTTTTTAAAGTATTTCATGACTACTTAATAGAATAAGAATAGTGGCTCTCGGGCTGGAGCTGTGGCTCAGTGGTTTCGGCGCTTGCCTGGCAAGCACGAGGACCCGGGTTCGGACCCCAGCACCACGTACACAGCTGAGTGTTGGAGCAACTAAGGCCATGTGAAAAACGAAGTAAAGTTGTTTCTCTCTTTCTCTGTCTCTCTCACTGTCCCTCTCTCTTTATTAAAAAAAAAAAAAAAAGAATAGTGGCTCTTGTTAACACCATAGATAAGCACAGATTTTTTTGTTGTGAATGTCATTTTTATATTTCATAATCCATATATTTTATTGATAAAGATTTCTGTGTGGAGAGAAATGAGTAAAATTAAAATGGAACAATAAGAATATTATTTCCTGAACAATATCATGGCTGGAAGAGCACTAGTTTGGGATGTGGGGTTGTACTCCCATTCTACCAGGATTTTATAATGTACTTATATTATGTATTTGATTATTTATTTCACTGAATCTCAATTTGCTTGTATAACTAAACATGCAAAATAAGGCCAAACTATAGAAATCTCTGTACTGTGTTAGGTGAGTTCTATTATTTAGTTTGACTTATATGCCAGTTGTAGAGGTGGCCTCCAATAAACTCAGTGTTTCCAAACTATAACCCCAAACAGCAGAATAGTTGATCCAGGTGTGTGTGGAATTTAAGAACATCCTTGGTAATGGAATCTGCATTGTAAATTGGAATTTATTATTTAAAAAATTAATCCCTTGTGAAAAATAAAATGTTTATCCACTTGTCTTTATTCAGCTCTTTTAGCTAGCCATAGGAAGTGAAATTCTCCTTCTTCATTTCCTTCATTTTCTCTGCTTCGTCTTTTTTTTTTTTTTTTTAAAGAGGGACAGTAAGAGAGAGAGACAGAAAGCGAGAAACAATTTTATCTAGTTTTTCATCTGGCCTTCATTGCTCTGAGACTTCGCTGTGTACATGGTGCTGGGGTTTGAACCCGCGTCCTCGCGCATGCCAGGCAAGTGCCATACCGTAACTGCTGAGCCACCGCTCCAACACCTCTGCTTCATCTTCAGTATACCCCTGGAAGGGAGAACTAGTTCATCCAAGAGTGGCCGCAGTTCTGTCTGCAGTTGCACCGTTGCTCCATCTTATTCTGAATAGGGCTGTACATGCTCTCATCATTGTTTACACTTATGCTGTGCAGGGAAGTAGAAAGGCAGGCTTTGGGGAGGTAGGCTGACCAGCAAGCTATTATCTGGTCATGATAGAGCAAGCACCGAATACAGTGGGACACAGATGATGGGCACTGAACTTTGGTCACTTGTACACAAAACTAACCAGTCCACAAAAGCTTACTAGTAGAGATGGTGGTTAAGATGATGACTGATCAGAGCATGTGAGTTAGCTAGGTGAAGCAGAATGAGGTTGAGAGTATGTTTCAGGTGGTGGGAATAGCATGTGCAACTGATAGAGGAGAGAGACCCTGGGACGGTTCCCGTCTAGTAGCATTGGCATGATAGCCAGCTTCGTGCCTAGTAGACCTCATTCAGCCAGAGAGACACTTGCAAACAGAATCATATGGCCAAAAGATTGAGTGAAAACTAGAGAACGTCTGTTCCTCAACAGAGGAGCGTTTTTCTCTACACGCAGCATAATGTCTCATTTCGGTGCCTTGGCTCATACTGTCCTTTCCATTTTACCTCGTTTTCATATGTACAAATTATATGAGCCATCAACACACAGCCTACATACCAACTTCATGGAGCTTTCACTGTTGCTAAAAGAGTAATTCCTCTTTTCTCATTTCAGCAAACTAGTGAGTACTTACTCTGTGCCAGGAGACATTGGGCGAACACATGGAAAAATTCTTGCCTTTGTGGAGCTGATATTTTAGTGAGAGATACAGACACAAGCAAGATAAAGCAAAACATAGAGTATGTTGAATAATAGAGATTTTAAAAGAAGAAAATTAATCTGGGAAGTGGGGTAGGAAATTTGGGATGTTAAATAAGATTCTGATATAAATAGGGTGGTCACGGAAAGTGGTAATTTATAAAAAGTTGAGAGGATGAGCCAAAGGATATCTGAAGGGAGAATATTCAGGCAAGGGAACAGCAAGTACAGAATCTGAAAGCGAAGAAAATCCTGCATTTTCCAGGAACAGCAAGCAGGGTAGTGTGGCTATAGTCGTGTATGGCTGGGGGATTGTCAGGAAGAAGTCAGAAGAGACAGTATCGTAAAAAGCACCATGGGATGTGTAAGGTCTAACTTTGAGTGGCATGGGAAACACTGGAGGGTTTGGGGTGTGTGTGTGTGTGTGTGTGTGTGTGTGTGTGTGTGTATGTTTTGATGCTGGGAATTGAACCCAATGGTGCTTTACCACTGAGATACATCCTCAGCCTTTTTTATTTTTTATTTTGAGACAGGTTCTCACTAAGTTGCTTAGGGCCTGGCTAAGTTGCTGAGGCTGGCCTTCTCCTTTCTCAGCCTCCTGAGTTGCTGGGATTATGGGTATGTGCCACCTTGGCTAAGCAGAAGCTTTAAAAGGTTGCTATATTGACAACAGAATACGGGAAGGGAAAAATTAGTATGAAAACAGGTGAATCCAGGTTTTATGATGCCTTATACAATTTGAGCAACTAAGAAAAAATTTAATTATAAATATAAAGTTAGATAGAAAAATATGAAAGCAGTCATGAAAAAAGTGGCTATGAAGCTTGCTTTATTAACTTCCAGATAAATCCAGCTTGGGTCCCTGTTGAAAAGAGACAAGTTAAAACTCATTACAATAGCAAGAGACAGTGGTGGGGCACGCTATGGTAGCAATGCTCCATTGCTAAATGGAGCATGTGAAACCTGGTCAGGTTTTGCATATATTTTAAAGAGAGTTAACAGGATTGACTGACAGATGTGAATAAAGAAAGAAAGAGAGAAGAAGATTTCTATTTACAACCTTTAGCAATTGTAACTGCCATTCACAATGCAGAGATGAGTGGTAATCATTCCTGTGCAATGATACTTACATTTTTGTTCAAGTGTTGCTAATTGGCCAGTATGTGCTCTTTGAGACCAGGGACACTATCTCATTTACTGCTGTGCTTCATGGAGCTCCTAGTTTATCACTGAAACCATTTAGATACTCAAAACATTCTGTGATTCAACAGAATGGTCCTCATGTGCTGTTTCCTCAAATGGAAGTAAGAAAACTATGCCCATTTTTACTCACTGAGTTCCTGCATTTATGTAAGGATACGAATGGACCAGCCTATTTTTAGACAGGGCAATAGATAGGATGTGACGATAACAGTCTACGATACCGACCCTATGTTCCCAGAAAGAATTATGAAAGAGTCAAATGATTTTGAAACATTTTTATGTCCCCTGGGAAATTCTCTTTAATGGTATCAGTGTATCTTAGGAAAATATAAACTCACCAATCTAGGAATAATAGGATGTAGCTCACCACTCTAGGAATAATACAGAGAACTCAGAACATGTAAGTGTACCTACCACACTCCCTCATTGGAGAGGCCATGGAGTGTTTGAGAATTGTGCCCTCGCTTTTCCTTTCTTGGCTCTTCTAACAAGAGGCAGGGAGCTAGATAACTCTTAGATGACCGAGTTCTTTCCTTTGGATGCAAGATCTGTTCTACTTATAATTTTCACAATTTTTTCTATTTCTTTAATATACAATACAAAAAGGCTATGCACTAGAAAAGTTGTGAGAATTTAATTGAGAAGTTGAATTTTACAGCTGCAAACTTGTAGTTGGAGTGATTTTAGCTCTTCATTTACATTTTCTTTGCAATTACAGCCCTTTGCATGTGCCTATTCAGTTCCCAGTGAAACCTTAATGAAAGGGATAGTAAAACTGAACAAAATCCAATTCAGAGCACTGATAACATAAAAAGTCCCACTCACCTTCCTTGAATCCTGGAGATAAAGACTTCCCTCAGCCCTGGCAGAAGAAATGGTGTGCAAAAACTACTACTTATGCTCATTGTTTTGTGAAATATCTCTACGATAAGATCAAGTAGGCAAGATACATAAATCTGGAAAGATATGATCTGAGCTTTAGATAAAAACCCTGAAATTATATATTTAAAAATAGCATTTAAACTCACAGGTATGGATGATCAATGATTTGAGGGTAAATGTGTAAAACATGAAGTCAACAAAAAGGTGCTTTTACCCTAAGCCTGAGTGAAACTGAACCCCAGCCTTTAGGCTTTGGATAGAAGGGAAGATACAGGTAAGAAAACCAAATGGAAGCAATTAGGTAAAGAGGAAAGACAGGAATGCATCAATTTTGTGTCTCAGTTGAGGAGATTGCACAGTTATTTTTGTTTTCTGTTTTCTTTCTTTTTTTATTTTACATTACTTGGTGATTGAACCTAGGAATGCCCCACCTCGTGCTACATCCCCAGCCCTTTTTTATTGTTGTTCTTGTTGTTTTGAGACAGGGTCTCATTAAGTTCCTGAACCTGGTCATTTCTATCAGATGTTTCAGAAAATCAGATAAGATGGTCATGGTGCCCAGTACAGTGGTGCACGCCTCTAATCCCAGCAGCTTGGGAGGCTGAAGGCAGGAGGATCACAAGTCCAAAGC